>CABFOV010000831.1:101198-127340 GCA_902141375.1 Timema poppense | reverse complement strand
CGTGTGGTGCTAAAAAAAAAAAAAGTCTTACCTTGATTACTCACTCCAGAGGTCGAAAACCTTTTTGATATCTCAGGGGCTCAAACAATATATTTGGTGGGCCTGTTTGAAGATAATAAATATCGATCAAAATAATTCAACTTTATATTTCTCATATAGTAATTAGTTATTAGTATATTTTAATGAAAGCGTTTGTTTGCTTGCTTTATCTTTTGTGGGCCAGATAAAATTAGTTAGTGGGCCGTAGGTTTCCGACAGCTAGCTTACATTATGATCTTATCTTATAAGTCGTATCATAGTGGAACAATCAGGGGAAGGTTGTTTGCTACCTTACAGGGTAGACGAAGAAAACATCTGATCAGGAATTCGAACCTTGACCTCCACGTCACTAGCAAGTGATCAATGAGAAGTCACTGGTTCAGAGTCACGGCCGAGCAACGAGATTCACCTGAAGGTGGAGGCGTTACGAAGCGAGTTTTCCTCACGGATCTAAGTTATTTCAGGAAACATTTCGAACACTTCAAGGCAAAACTTTGACGTAACGCAGTAGCCGGCCTCCGGGGGCGTTTCCTAGGAGACCGACCCACAAATACGGTGAGAAAAGTTGTCTGTGTGTGGTCCCAATCTATTATTTGGCGTTAGTTTTTATCTTTTGGTACGTTAAACCCAGAATATTCAAAACAATAATTTTACCAGTTGTTCTGTATGGGTGTGAAACGTCGTCTCTTACATTATGCGTGAAAAAAAAAAATTAGGGTGTTCGGAAACAAGGTCGGATGGGTTAAGCTACTGACTCATTAGTGACTCCAATGTTACAAACATTCATAATTTTAAATTGTTTAAAACGATCTTAAAGCTCTAAGAGCTAGACGAACAAGACTGCACGTGCATACATAGCTCCATATTATCAGTGCTTACTTAACTGCATAATTTGAATGCACGTACTTGACTGAGCGTGTAGGGGTTAGATATATCTTTTGTATTATCCGTGTGGGTGACCTGGCGGTCTAGGGGTAAGGTGTCAGACTTCTATGCTGGCGGCCGGGGTTCAATCCTCGGTCCCGGCACAGATTCATCCGATTACCGAACCCTTCCTTCACCTCTGACAATACATCTTGTGAATGTGGGGAATGCCAGGCCTCCACCATTGTTCGGATTCCTCGTTAAACTGTAGGTCCTCCATTTCATCTCACAATCACCCTACCATTACACATTAGCGTAAGTGCGTATAACCCTAACTGGTAGCAAGACGCGGTGCTAATAATAATAATGGTTATGAATGTGTACTATATATTTATATATTAGCTTATATGTTTTAAAATATTTTTATGGTCCACGTGGTCTAAGACATCATCAGACTAACAATAGACTGGATTGTCTCTAGTGGGAATGTAGGGTCAAGTCCTAGTGTTTTAGGGTCTAAGGGGTGATTTCAAAATATGAACTGTCATCGTGGTTTTAATTACTCTATTCAAGCAAATGAAGATGCATTTCCTAAAATACCCCCTGCCCTTCCTTACACCCTTGAATAAGTAGTTTTTTTAGCACCGTGTCTTACTACCCGTTCGTGTAATACGCTTATGTACTAATTACGCTAATAGTTTTAGGGGTTAGAAATGCTATATTTAGTGAAAGTGTACCCACATTTGGGTGGAGGTAGAGCATTTTTGGAAAAGCCACCATCAGTACACCCGACCGAGATTTGAACCTCGATCTCCCTTCATTGGAAGTCTAGTCTAACACCAGAGTAGCGCATAAGACCATGTGGCCACCGAAGCGGGTAATAGGTAGTTAATAATTTATAATAACCTTGATGTTGAAAGTACTGCTACAAAAGCTCTTTTTACTTTATCTCTATCTTAGAGGCAGAGAAAGTATGGTGATCGTAAAAAAAATTGAGCTCGAGATTTTGATGAATCTTGACTCAGGATGAATCAGGACTCCCTGAATCCGAAAAGTGGTTTTTGAATTTCCGTCCTTCTGTCTATCTATCTTTCTGTACCTCCAACTGGAGCCTAAACTATTTTATAAATTGAGCTAAAACTTTATATATAGGGTTTTCATAGGGTTGCCTCAAGGGGTTTTATGAATTGGATATCTACCCTTAAAATTAAGGGTAGTTTACAAAGGGCAAAAAGAGAAAAAGTCGATTTTCTCAAAATCGGCTCTAACGATTTTGATTAAATTTCATTTATAAACATTAATCAATATCAGAAACAAAATGGCTACTCTCAATATTTCGGCAAAATGGCTTTAAGGGCTCCGGTCTGATGCGTAAATTAACATTTTTTATAATATCTCCAAAATTATTTGAGATATGAAATTACTTAGCATTACAAATATGTATATATATTTATAATACAAATGTTTTATTCAAATTAATTTATATAAAATCAATAACTTTCAATCTATACGCAATTATAAATATTTTTTAACTTTTTGGACATTAAGTTTAAGTATTGCGACCGTAAAAAATATATATAACCTGAAATGTTGATGGATGTCGACGTATCATGACCCCCCGAACCCTAAAAAATAGTCTTTGCAATGCCGTCTGTCTGTGTGTCTATTAAAACTTAAAATTAAGAGTAGTTTTATAAGGGGCGAAAAGAGAAAAAATAGGTTTTCTCAAAATCTGCTCCAACGATTTTGACTAAAATTCGTATCTAGGCGTTAATTAAGATTATAAATAAACTGACTATTTTCATTATCCCATGAAAATGATTTTTAGGGTACTTTACAGAAGCGTTAATTTCCGTATCTTCACAACTATTTGAGATACTAAACAACTTATCATTGCAAAATTGTTGGACTATTAGAAATAAAAAACTTTTATTTGACATATTTTTATAAAAGCAACAGTTTCTGAGATATTTGCAAATATATTAATACAATTTTGTGAGCCTTAGTTGTAAACATACACTACTTAAGTCTTAACGCAATAATTCTCCAATGCCATAGTGTAATTAAATATAAGTAAGTATCTAAAAAATATGTTATTTTCCCTTAAACCTCTGTGGACAAAGATGCGCCTCTTTTCTCATTAATTCTATATTATTGTATATTATTTTATTCGTGTTCTTATGTGGAGTGGTGATGATACAATGTACATTATTCCGTTAGAAATCTTACGAGTTTATAGAAAGAGAGAGAGAAAGACTGTGTGGTGCGCCGTACCATTTATTTTTTATTCTAACGAATCTCACTACCCGTTCAGAATGTAGACATAGTCTGTATCAATTTACAATAATGTGCAAGGGATGAAGAAGACAGGAAAAAATGAAAAACTCTTTAGGAGAAACCATCTTCATTACACAAAATCAGGAATTGAAACACGATCTCTCCGTATTCGGCAATCCAATATATTACGAGTGTGACGCCTTAGAGCAGGAGTTGGCAAATTTCTTGATATCGTGGGTCATATAGATAAAAAAAAAAGTGAGAAGGGAAAAATATATCGAACAAATAATTTCAAATTTAGATTTCTCATAATTTAGTAATAAGATACAGTACCATCACCTTAGCTCAGTCGGGACCGTGTCTGTCTACTGAGCTATGGGTCCCGGGCTCTATTCCCGGCATGGCTGAAAATATTACCATGGGTGAAATGTGTATTTACCCTTTCACAGTGATGAATTAACGGCTGGGGACTGGATGTTGTGCCGGTCCTAGTCTTAAGTTATTATAAGGCATATGAAGCTACGACAGGCCTAGCAAGCCGATAGTGGACAATATATGGCTTGAATAAAACAGTGACCCAGGCCATAGGCTGGAAACAGTAATGGAGGTAAAGATATGATGATTAGCTTTCGATGGACGCATGGTCTAAGGCAATACTATCTCAGTAGACTAGACTGCCACCACTGAAACCACATATAAAGTCAAATGCTTGTGGGCAATGCCAATTAGTGTATTCAATTTACTTTGTACATATACCTTAAAATACCCCATTTTATTGACAGAAAATAATTGCTGGAGGCTAAGAAAGATTCTAGATACTATACACTTCTGGACGCTCTCTGAAGTGCTTGTATGCTGCTAGTAGCGGTTGTTCAACTAGCGGCTAGTAACCAGCCTAGTGTGACCGCAGCTTGGCATAGAGAACAAGGTTCGAATTTTAGTCGGGTGTAATGAATGTTATCTATACACTTTTTCTCAATGCAAATTCGGATACACTTCCTCTAAATATAGCCTTCTTCATCCCCAAACCACTAGCGTAATTAGTACATGAGCGTATAGCCTAAACCCGTAGCTCGAGACTATTTTTATGAACACAATTGTTTTGTTTGCTAAATATTTTGCGGGATAGATACAATCAGTTGGTGGGACAAATCCAGCCCGCGAGCCGTAGGTTTCCGAACACTGCCTTAAGAGTTATACCATACGACCACTGAAGCGGGTACATAGGCTCTTCTTATGGTGATACGACTATACTATCTATTTGTGCAATCATAGGACGCCAAGCAGGCTGTGTAGCCTTTATGACACGTCTATGTTTATTCTTGTAACGTGGTCCAGTGGGACCCCTCGTTCTGACTCCTGGGATGTGACCACTTAACATCACGACATTCGAGTGGAAGCACGTCAATGGGGGTCATTCGCTAGATAAATGGAGTGAATACAAAATAAGTTGAGAGCTATCTCAAATGAACAACGATTACTTATCCTCCATTAAAAAAATCTAGCATTGCATCTTACTAGCCGTGCGGGATATCCTCATATTTACTAATTACACTAATGTGTTGAGTATGAGAAAGGTTTAATTTTGAGGAATTGCACTCTCTTTTGTGAAGATGCAGAGTATAAAACAATTCGGTGAACACCACCCTCATTACATCCAACCGGGATTTAAATTCCAATCTCCCCGTCAAAGGCAGCCTAGTCTATTGAAATAATTGCGCCTTTAGAGCATGCGGCATCGAACCAATAATCTTCCACTAATAATATACCACAAAGTCTTGAATTATTTTTTTGAGAGTTTATTTAACTGTTGGGAAACTATTTGTACTTTTACTAACAAATAACTAAAAAAAATTGTTTGGGAACTTCCTTAAAAATAACTTCACTGCTATAAAATCAAATTAAACCCAAATATTGAGATTTCGCTAATAGATAATTAAAACTTCAATAAATAGAATGTAATTTTTACATTGCATTTAAAATATTACTTAAGAGTTCCAAACATGCTTATTTTATAACAAAAAGGTTTTATTAATCAAGGGAGCATAGATGGCTTTTCAACCAATAATAAAGTGTTAAAAAAATCATTCAAAACTACATACTATAAACGTTTGATACTTGATGAGGAAACACTTAACACTCGCTCATAAAAAAAAGCTTAAGTTGGGTAGTGCTAATCATGCCTAAAAGAGGATCGATGGCACACGCAGATAGAAGCGTCAGCCTCGTCTAGTCCGGCTCCTCGGTGACTGGGAGGTCAAGAAAACGCCACGTACAGCAACTGATAATATTAGGCCACATCGTGTGGCGGGTAAGCTTAAATTTATATTAATATAATTGATAATAAACTTGCGCTTGGTTACCCAACTCCTTATATAAGCAAATTACCTACAAAACAACTTATAGAACAGATACAATACAATGTTACCCACTGTGTTACATCACTGTGAAAAGAGAAGCCCCCAATTTCACCATAGCCCGGTTCGGTGGCCACATAGTCTAAACTCTAACGTGCTACTCTCGTAGTAGTTTAGAGTGTAGACTGTCGATGACGAGGAGATCGAGGCTCAAATTTTGGTTGGGTGTACTGAGGGTGGTTTTCTCTCCCCCTCCATGCAAATTCTGGTACACCTTCTATAAATATAACCTTCCTAATCCCTAAAATCCTTAGCGTGATTAGTACGTAAGCGTATAACCCAAACGGGAAATACGATACTTTTCAAATAAATGTATATATTTCACCGTAAATACCTACTTAGGCTATCCCAGGAATCAAACTCAAAACCTTAGCACAGTTATTTACGTCATAAAGTGAGCTATAGCTTATTAAAGGGTAAAACTATGTAAATTTCAAGTAAATTGCACAGCACATGACTTGCAAACTAACCTATCACTAGAATAATACGTATAATAATCCTTATACCTACAATTTACCAACGATATATTTTATAGTACGCCGGGAATATAACCCGGACCCCTAGGTAAGTAGATACATGCGCTAACTATGATGAACGGTTGGACCGCCTACATAAAATTCAGCTAGATTTAGAACCCTGACCTGATTATCAACGGTAAAAAAAATGTAAAGTCTCAGAATGCTTGACTACCCATTTGGGTAGATAGTTTATTCATTTGAACTTATTAAGTTCTGCACATAAAATATACTTTAAAATATTTCACATTTTCAAATATTAATCTACAAATTAAAAGTGTATTTGTTTCCATATGAATGTAGAATTGAATACAATTGTACATACATGTAAATATAATATTTTGAGTGTGTGTGTGTGGGATGATATTACATTGCTCTTCAATCCTCAACCATAAACCAATCCAACAAACAGCACTTTACTATTCGAGACCAGATAGAGTGGAAGTCGTGACATAAGCTCTGCCACTTCTAAACGCCACAACACATCATTCGTGGGGTACTAATGACCTATAGTCTTTTAAAAAAAAAAATTCTAACTTTACTTGTCACTTCTATCACATAGCAAACTCTCGTAAAGCAAAGTCATACGTCAACTATTTTATGTTTAGTTATAAAAGGATTATAGAGAGGTATAATATTTTGTCAATTTTTTTTAACGTCGTGTAAAATATATACATTTCAAATATTGCAGGCGTTGTTTATGAAGAATTAATATAACCATCATAAAATATTTTTTGTTTCTCTCACACAATTGGCAAGAAACTTATGACGTGATCAATTTGAAACTTCGTAAAAGTAGAATATAAGGTATATTTTCACATTAAAAAAGTTTTAAAATTTATTTTAACAGTCTATATTATTTTCACACTATATACATAGATTTATGGATAATAATATAAAAAAGTCAATACAATATAAATGATCAATTTCAAGCTATTAAATGACAACTAGAATCCATTTGCTACTAGAGTGGTGGTGACATTTAGAAAAATCAACCACACCTCTCATCATGTATCCATCCGCCTAACGCACGTTATTTTGAAATCGACATCAGGTCTCAGGTCACTCTACTAGAGTTGTCACAAGAAACTTGTCTCCATTTTAAACATAAAAAATTGTACACCTGGTGGTCTTGGGGTAAAGAAGTACTCGTCTCAGAACCTGATGTTCGTGGGTTCGAACCCAGTTAACCTCGCTGGATTTTTCTTGAGCGATAAAAATTCTTAGCACAGCTTCCTTCGGAGGGAAAGCACGGCCTTCGATTGTGGCATGTAAAAGAACTCTGGAAGGTGTGTAAAACTACCTTTACAGGAAAAATTGGTTGATACTTTCGTTCTCTCTCATAGAAATTCTCGTGTGCTGACTTAATTTGTCGGTTCATAAAGTGCAAGATAAATACCTAAAAAAACAAAACAAAGAAAAACAAACACGTGAAAGGTAATGAGTACCCCATGTAGTCATCAGTTTATCAAATATTTATCATAGTACATTAAATTAGTTTAGAATTAACTTAAATAATACACTTTGGAACTTTGAACATTGATAGTTAATTTAGTAGAGCTGTGATGCGTTAAAACAAAAATCAAAGGTTTTAACCTCTGTTCCAAAACATGATTTAAACTCACCAGAAACTTTCTAAGTTAACTCTAGTATTAATATTATATGCACTAACGTCACAATATAATTAGAGGTAATTGGAGGGCTTATACCTGCATTCATTTGGAGAGAGGATGGGAGATAAAAATGCAGGAAAAAATTCCAGCCATAGTACCTCTGTCTATAAAAAAAGGATAATAAAATCTCTCCACCCCATGAGTCGATAATTAATCAGAGCCAGGTAACATGAAGAATCTTATCTCAGAACTCATCAAGTTTTCTCAGGTCTTAATATCCGTCCAGCCTATCCGCATACACGCACCTATAAGTTAGGGGTGATATATCATGTAGGTGAAATACACCCTCATTTGCATGGAGGAAGAGTGGAAGGAAATTAAGGGGGGGAAAAAAACCTCCAGGACACCCATCTGGTATTCGAACTCCGACCTTCCTGCTACCAGGAAATAAAACTAGCTGAGGCTGACGCTTTAGTTCTCGTGCCCACTTCAGATCGTTACTAAATCTATTTCCGTGTATTCATACGCCGTATCATATACTCTCTAGCCACCACTTTTGACAGATCGTATGAATTTCAATATCTATATAGGCTATATAATTGTTTGATATATCTTTATTTGTTATATAATATAAAGGGACCCGCCTCGGTGGCGTAGTTGGCTATCGCGCTAGTCGTGTTGAGCTCGACTGCTGAGGACGGGGAGATCGAGTTTCGAATATCGGTCGGGTGAACTGGGGGAGGTTTTTCCTAAATGGTTTTCCACTCCCCCTCCACGCAAATGCGGGTTCACTTCCTCTAATTCAACCTTCCCAATTCCTAATCCATTAGAGTAATTAGTACTTAAAGCGTATAACCCGAACGGGTAGTAAGACGCGGTGCTAAATATTAATATAAAGGGATCTTTGATTGGCAATGTAACTGGACCTTACTCGGTTTTTTCCTCAGTTCGGTGGTCATGGTGCAATAGAACCAGCAAGAGCATTTCAATCTCCATCTCAGGTTAGCTGATATGTGCTGTAGCACTTCACTTGCATGGGCTGGCGAAAACTGGGAGAGACGGCTCTATCTCCCTAGAGACCCGGTCCCTTCAGCCGCATCATACAGCCAGGATTTCAATTAGCGGGCCACGTGTTCGTCACGTCTCTTATTATTAGAGAGAGCCTGGTTCGATTCCTCAACCTACCCTCTTAGTTGGCTGCCTGGTCTAAAGTGTTACTCTCGCAATAGACAGGACTGCTGATGATGGAGAAGTCAGGGTTAGAATCCTGGTAGGGTTTACTGAAGGGGTTGTTTCTTAAACTATTTTCCACTAGACCTCCATGCAAATGCGGATGCATTTCTTCTAAATTTAACCTTACTTATCTCTAACACATTAGCAAGATTATCACATATACATACAATCCGAGAGGGTAGTAAGACGTGGTGCTAAACAATCAAAAATAAAAAGATTCCTCAACATAGAGCTTGTCCCGAGGAGCTATTCAAAGTTAAGTTTGGATAGAGATTATTATCTTTTCTATGATTACGTTTACGTACGTAGGTAAGTTACTAATGAACTATTCTATGGAGAGGGGGTTGGGAGAACTAACTTGGAAGGAGAAGGGGTAGTTAGACAACGGTAATAAATCACATGTGGGAAACCACCTCCCATGCACCTGGCAAAGTTTCTAACCTCCACATAACCACTATCGACAACCAGTATACGAGATTCACGGCTTAGCATGGACAGCAGTTTGAGTAAGATCTTAAGATTAAGTCGTATATGGGCCATTCCCCTAGCTTTCGATAAGCTTATAATGCATGTCAGATCTGTTCCCTTTATTATATATTTTATAGAAGCAACTGTTTTTACGGAAATTTGTGCGTACCTTCCAAACTAAAGGCTGACATGAATTATAAACTAATTTAGCTCAAGACAACCCGCTTCAGTGGCCGAATGGTCTAAGGCGTCACTCTCGCGTTAGACTTCTCTGCTGAAAACGGGGAAATTGGGGCTCAAACCCCGGTCGTACTACTGATGGTGTTTTTTTTAGTAAATTTTTCCCACTCTCCTTCCACCCAAATGCTGGTAGATTACCTCTAGAATGCTTCCTTCATCATCCTTCCCGATTATAGTAACTATCCTATATGCGTATACAGCCTGAACATGTGGTAAGATGCTGTGATAAAAGAAGCTCAAGAACTTAATAATAATAATATTTAGCACCACGTCTTACTACCCGTTCGGGTTATACGCTTTAAGTACTAATTACTCTAATGGATTAGGAATTGGGAAGGTTGAATTAAAGGAAGTGAACCCGCATTTGCGTGGAGGGAGAGTGGAAAACCATTTAGGAAAAATCACCCCCAGTTCACCCGACCGAGATTCGAACCTCTATCTCCCCGTCCTCAGCAGTCGAGCTTAACACGACAAGCGCGTTAGCCAACTACGCCAATGAGGCGGGTAGTCAAGAACTTAACACTAAACATAAAAAAAATGTAGCACTAATGTCGATTTTCAAAAAGTAAAATTTTTTTTCCCCGTCACGTCTTTAAACCAATGTAAAGACTAAAGGTAAGGAAGAACCCCCAGTCAAGTCTAAGATTCAACGAGCAAATAGCCGACCCCGTGGTATAGTATTCAGTGCACCGACTACGAACTTAGGGGTCCCGGATTTGATTCCCGGCTGGTACCATGAGTAATTTTCCCGAAAGGGGAATTATCCCAACGGTCACCAGGTTTTGGTTAGTTAGTCTTAAGTTAGCTTTAAGATCACTACTAGCTCCACACTTTTATAATCACCATCATCACCGTGGACACGACATGTAGACAACCTCCATAGGTGTATGCTGGGAAACGTTCTGCGCCGCCAGATTGGCTAAAGATCTCCACACACAGGTGACCGAACTGGATAATATATTTAACCCGGTCAAAGATGCCATATGATAAAAAAAAATATCGTTTCCCTATCCTATAACATTTCTCCCTTTGCGTGTCATTACCAGTTCGAGCTATTTTCATACATACTAACAACACTAGTGTAGTAAGGATGAGGAGGATAACATTTTAGAAGAAATGTGCCCGAATTTACGTTAAGAAAAATGAGAAACCATTTGGGAAATATCATTTTCAATACACTCAGCCAGAGTTATGA
The DNA here is from genome assembly GCA_902141375.1 of Timema poppense. NCBI lineage: Eukaryota > Metazoa > Arthropoda > Insecta > Phasmatodea > Timematidae > Timema > Timema poppense. The sequence goes on along the minus strand of CABFOV010000831.1, from coordinate 116,479 downwards.
GCCATTACCTTCTTTTCACCGGCAATCCAGACTAAAAGAACTTGGCATTCAGACCATGCGCGCACCGCTGCGGGATATTCCATAGCTGGTCAACGGTACTCTGCCGATTCATAACCTAGTTAAGTTTATTTTACTGGGGATCCACATTCCACATGTTCGCTGGAAAACAATCCCATCTGTGTGAGCCGCTCTGATATAGTTTAACTAGTTTCTTCTTGGTCCTTTACATTCGAGAACTTCTTCTTGGGGGACCGGAGACCCAATAAAATTTCAAAATCCAACCGACTGAAATCAGTGCACATGCGCTTGCAAAGACAATGCTATGTGGAGCTAACGGCTGGCTGACATTTTGGTTGACTGCCATGAAGAGACTACTGGTTAACTAGTGCATCTATAGATCTATTGAATTGTGTCACAACATTGCACTATAATTCGAAACCATCTATAGTGTCAACTATTTCAAATATCTTTGTATTCAATGGAAGATAAAATAATGTGATCATGAGATGTTTTAAATTTGCGTTGAAAAGCATCATGGGTCAGCATACAGCGTGTGAACTGCTGCGCCACTCAAGTAGATTCTGCTCTCCGTTTTCAGCATACGTGCGAATAAAGTTTTAGACTTCACTCTAGAGATCAAACCAGTATTTCCTAGACCTAAGATTATTGAACCCGACCCCTACGGCTAAGCTCTCAAGGCCCCCCTCCCCCCCGGCCAATGTTGTAATTTTGGAAAATCAAGAGCATTTGTAATGAGTATAATTTGCCTAATATGTTTACCCCAAGGGAGGAGGCTCTTAAACTTCACTGGTAAACTCTTCCCGTCAAGAAAAAGTAACGAAATAAAACTACCCAATACTCTCTCATAAATTCACCCCCCCCCCTTCCCTTACCCTCCCCCTCCTCTTTCCTTTGGAAACCCGGGCCATTAAAGCGTTGAAGCTATTTCGTAAATTTGCCTCGAGACTATGAAAAGGAAGGGCATGGTGAGGGGAGTTGGGGCCTCCCCGTCTGACCAAGTTCGTAAGACGATGCAATAAGGTTTATTTTAGACTCTAGACTCATCCTGACTCTTGTTAATATTTTATAATCATTTAGCGCCACTCGGGAACTTTATACGGTGGATGCCTTTCTTACTCCGAGGGTTGTTTGTAATCTTTAAACCGGATATCCCCTGCTCGGAAGATGAGCCCCTTAGTCTTATTTATCTCTTTAAATAGCATTGTTCTACCAGTACAGAGCAAACAAAGTTACACTTAATACGTTCTCAGAGTATGGTATAAAAACATCCATACTGCGTGGAGTTTTTTTCACCCCGTCTCACAATCTTAGGTTATATTTGAACTAATCTGATTGGGTAAAGATGAGTAAAATATAGTTTAGGGGGAATTTATCAGCACTTGTATGGAGGGAGAGTGGTACACCAATTAAGTAAAAACACACCCAGTACTCCTAGCCGGAATTCGAATCCTGAACTCCCCATCATGGGCCAACAAGACAAAACTCCTTTGTCTTCATGACCACAGGTACGGGTCACAAAAATGGCTGTTTTGTTAAATCACCAGCCTTTTAACTTTAAGTTGTATTGACTGTTTTGTTTCGTAACTAATCATTACAAAACGTCTACGTATATAATAAAATATATTTTAGACTTTGTCACATACAATAACATTAGCAGTTTAGTTAAGGTCCCGTCTATGTGAAAAATAAAAAAAAGAAGGCTGTATTTATATGATGTGAAAGAAGATGGGTTTGTTTCTCTGGTCGTGTAGATATTAATTAATGGATAGCAAATTAAATCAAACATATGCAACTTTTATTTAAATGTGTAATTTGTTATAAGATGTGAGCTTAATACATTCCGTTTCATTACGATATTTAATACATTTTGAAAACATCGGATATCAACTAAATTTAAGGATCATAAAATATTCTTAACCTAAAAAAATCAAATGTCCAAACTATTTGATCATGAGATATACTAATTATAATCAAAGACTGAAATGTATGTGCCAAAATCAAATTTAGGATTTATAAATAGGTTTTAATCTTCATCCTTTATGAAATGCAAGAGTTTATTGTATTTAAAAACATAGCCTAAATTTAAATATATATAATACGTAAATGCACAATATCATACACACATTTACTATTTTACATGCATCTGCTACTGACATTTTAGAAAATAAGAATTTTATATATTTATTTCAAAAATAAAAATAACCTTTAAGTTTGTTTAAGCTTGGTTGGAAGGAAAGGCAGCTAAAGGTAAGTATTGTTGCATTTTTTTTTTATAGCAAAACCTTTTTGGCCATGATATTTAATTTATTGTTTCGGTAGATTATTTTAGTTGAATTTTCTTAATTATTGATTTAACAGTTCTTCAATATTTACAATGGACTTCATGAAATTTGAACAGAAATTTTTAAATCAAGAGGAAAAGTAGTGTATAACACGAACGTTTAATAAGATGCGGTGAACAAAAAAAGAAGAGGAAAAATCATGTTAAAACTAAGCGATTCTCATCACAAAATGACAAATATACAAAAGGTGTTTAGATGTCTGTGTTTATAAAATTAAACTCAATATATCTGGTAAAGCAATAGTTTATTTATGTTGAACCAAAAATGTTTGTAATAAATACTGTAAAAATACGTTTCTTATTTCGTCTTCTCTTCCAACCCAGATTATAACCTCTATTTTCAATTTTAGAATCTATAAATATGATCGGATTATTATTATTAATAATAATAATATTGAAGAATTCTAATCTTAAAAATAATGTAAACTTACAAAAATATATATAAACAATACAAAAATTATTTCTACTCCCTAACTTTTTTTTTCTTTACAAATATCTAAAACTTTTGCATTAATAATATGCTTCCAAACCAAACACACAAAAACAAATTCCCAAAGTTTAAACAAAAACGGGAGTTCGTCATCATTTCGAAACTCGTCCCCCAATTCCTTTTGTTTACCCTTTCCTCCCCCGAATTTAATTTCGGCGTCTGTCCCCGTGATTCAATTTCCCTCTCAGGATGAGAAGTTTCTGTAGAGCTGGTGTTAAAATGAAATTTTCTACAGAAGGCACGTGGATGACCTGTAACATGAACCAGATCTCGTCGCTACGGGTATTCCTTTTTTCAACCCTTTCCTGACCGCTCTGGCGCGGGGGAGAGGGTAAGGGGAGATATCAACATAGATTTGTGGGGCTGAACTATACAGTGGGATTCGTTGGGGTAAAAAATACTGGTATTGTTTACATTGTGCTTTTAATTTGGTTCCTATAAACGTGAAGTTCTCTCTTTGCAAATCAACGGACATGCCTGAAAATACCAGTAAAATAAAAATAACGAATAGGTAGGTCTACCCATTCCGATTGACACAAGAACAAATACATCATTCTCGTTTAATTTGGTTTTCCAGTGACGAGGAAGTTGGGGTTCGACTCTAGAATGGTGCTTTGAGGTGTTTTCCACTTCCATCCACGTGAATGAGGGTGTATTTCCTATATCTTCCGCATTTTTAACCTATTAGTGTAAATATGTGGCTAGCACGCACGGGTATTAAGATGAGGTGTAAAAAACACACCCCGAATAAATCTGTGCTTGATTTCGTGACTTTTATCTGAAAGGTTGAAATTCTATCCTCGGCCCTGTGCTCTGAAATTGTTTTATTTCTCCACCATGAACTCTAATCCTTGTTACCAAATGAATACCAGTGTATTTTCTAAAACTTCATCGTCTTTAAATTGTTTCCTTGACTTAGAGTATATAAGTCGTTAGTGACATCTAGTCTGGTTTGATGGGTACTGGAGGTCAGGATTTTAATCCCAAATGGGTGTGCTTAATTGGTTTTTTTCCTCAATGGTTTCCAACGCTTCTAAATGAAAATTTTGGTACATTTTCTCCAACTTTTACTTTATATTACAAATTATCACTAAAACATAACTAACAGTATTTGAACTACATGTTGGAATTCCCTAATCTACTTCTTCCATCACAATTTTTTTTTTTCATAATATAGATAGACTAGTCAGTAATTAGAGATTATATTTTTTTATAGAAAATCTCCAATAAGTTAATAGCATTTTCTAAGCTTTGGTACACCGGTTTATCAGTGCCAAGAAACGTCTCTCCAGAATATGTCTACCCACTTGACCTCTTCAGTTGGGATTCAAACCAGTGACATTCTAAATTCGAACTTTTTAAACTGTTCATACAAAACATTGATTCTTCATAATTACTTAAATTAAAAGAACTTTTACATTTTCATATAGGCCTACATTTTTAAACTCATCAATACCGATTACTATTAACAATAATAAATTACAAAATCTCAGCGTCCAGTTCTTTTTCCCTAATGATTGTTATTGAATTTTCTCTGTTCATGAAGTGAGCGTAAAAATGTAATAAGTACTGAATTTTGATTTGTAAACAAAGCCAATTTTACTTTCCATGGAAATTATTTAATAAAACAACTATGTTAAAGCATATAATATGGTATGTTAATAACTGACAAAATACCTTACAACAGTACGTACGCGGACAAAATAAAAGGTTATTTCATTATATCTATTAGATGATGGAGAAATTGGGGTTTGAATCCCGGCTGGGAGTACTGACAGTATTTTTTCTGTATGGTTTCTCATTCTCCTTCCATGCAAATGCTGCTACATTTATCTTACAATTATGCCTTTTTCGTCCTTACACCAGTAGCTTGGTTAAAATGACAATAGCCTTGACGGGTAGGAACACGTTGTGAACACACACACAAGCTATTTTTGATGAGGGTGTTGAGCTCTAGTGCTGAAAAGATCTTACAATTCACGTTATCAATTTACAAAGCTTACTTTACTGTGATAGGCTAAACAATGTAACATAGGAGCTAGTTTAGATAGTCTCCTATTCAGGAGCTGGCTTTAATCCTTTTCGGGGTAATGAACAGATGACTCGCTCATCCTTTCATAGTAAACTTCTAGGAAATGATCACGCGGCTTTTAATCAACATTCAAAGCTAAACTTGGTGACAGACTGTCGGCTTACGTAGATAAGGAAGGGTGATGCAAAAAACAATGATTCTCAGCAACCAAGAATATCCGTTTACTCTTTGAATTTTATGTATAAAAGGTTGAAATTTTAATTTCAACCTCCCTCCATGTTACTATCGTTACTAAGAAGACTTCTCTTTGGATTTAAAGTTGAAATATTTTCTATACTTTCTCCTTGGATTTAAAGTAGATAATTATTCTTCCTTGGTGGTCAAGTTAAACAGAAAACAAGTTAATACTGAATTCGACAGTACAATATACGTTCATAGATAATAATATCAAAATATTCTCCAGGGTACTCGATCATTTGCTTGTAATTTTAAATTCAATTCGCTTGGGATGAGGTATTAAATGAAAACCTTTAGAGTGGCCTCAATATTTGAACGTACGATCAAATTGAAAAACCATATCATTCACTCTAGGTCTAAAGAATGTCTATATGTCTAATTTCGTTAAAAATTAGTATATGCATTAAACAGTTTCAGTGGAACAAACATTAGGACAGACATTCAAGTGAAGTGCCAAATGGTCACGTTAGAACAGGACCTCGTTACGCTCGGTCATTAAATTGTTTGGTAAGTTTGTTTTGATATATACTGTTTTTTTTTGTCGAGTTTCCGTTATTTGGGTCAGTTGAAAAATCCAATTGATTTGATATTTACCCATCCTAGATAGCCATATTTAACTAAATTAATGGGGTAGGGATAAGGAAGGTACACTGTATAGGAAATTTAGCCGCATTTGCATAAAGGAAGACCGGTAAAACATTTAGGAAAATCCACCCAGCCATGATTGTTGACTTACTGGCAAACCAAACTAGAGTTTTAAGCTAATTTCACTCATGTTTAAATATAACTTTGTAATATTATGAATGTGATTTAGATCATTACGACCATAAGCCAGTGTCATTCCACTTTAAATAAGTAAAAAAATAAAAATTAGCAGATGACACATTAGTGGGGGAAAAACAATTCAGGTTCGTATCGATACAGTTTTTTCATGCTTCCGTTTGTTATCGTAATTTTTATTTATTGGACGTTTGCATTGAAGTTCATTGTAATAAATGGTTGAAAAATAGATACATTTCACCGTGAAAATATTCATCTGTCTGGGGGCGTTGTTCGGTGATTTATGTGGCATGTTATAATGGAACTTTATTAGTTTTGCCATGCCCCCGTTAGCAAAAATAGGCTACACACCGTGCAAAACGTGATTAAGCCCAAATTTGGAAATGGATATGCCACACTTTGAAAAAAAAGTAAGTTCTGAAATGATATGATTTACATACTTTTACTTGGGACCTATTAAAACCTATTATTATTATTATTATTATTAGTAGTAGTAGTAGTAGTAGTAGTAGTAGTAGTAGTAGTAGTAGTAATAGTAGTAGTAATAGTAATAATACATATTGCTATTATTTTTACTGTCAAATTCATGTATAAATAAACTCTGACAATCATAAACTTTACCAAAATAATTTACAAGTATTTATATGTTAATTAATGTAATATGAGGCTGCCACCTTTGATTTAGTTTGTATCTATAACCATAAACACATTTATAATATAGTAAAGTATTATCATTGTTGGCCTTAAAAATATGTTTGTACTTTATAAAAAGTTATTGCTAACAGAATCAAACCATAGGATTAGTAGTTGTAGTAGTACGTTAATTCCCGAAGTTATTATCGACCTTTTATAAAAGTTAAGAATTTGCGGCACATACCAGTTGTGGCACGGGACCCCAAAGGTTCTTAGTTTAGTTGGACCACGATCTCTGGACCACGAGGATTATAACAGTTAATAGACCTACGGATATATATTAGTTCGGCCCCACCAATCTTTTTGCCTTATATTAGGTTAGGTTAGCATTTTGTTGTGTTATATTATCCATCACTTGCTGTTTTTCTCTCAGCTCGAGAAAACATTTACAACCATCCTAAATAGAGGGCCTCAAAAGCCGGGGCTGAGTTAGTAAACCAGTAGGCTACACCTTGAGCTCACGGCCCAAATGTAATGTAGGATTAATGATACCCTTTTAAACGCAGGCCGTAACAGTTATATGCGGCCCAACTATAATACGCCCAGGATTTGGATGGTTTGTTTAGAGGAATTGCACCTACATTAGTCTGGAAAGAGGCTGGAGAAAACATCTCAAGTGCAAACGGCTGATATGTACAACCTCTTCCTCCTCGTCATCGGAAATTCAGTATTTTGATATCGAGAATGGAATAGAAAACAAAGCGTCTCAAGCTAATTAGATAGAATTTCTAAACTTAAAACCGTCTTTCTTTGCATGGTTGGACTTGGCTGGTTTATATATTCGCGATGCAAAAATCGCGCGTCTCGCTAATAACATCCGAACTAGTGTAGACTGAAAAGTAAACAGTCGACGTACTATAAAAGACTCTTTGCCCTCGGCCCGTGGCGACAAATTTGCACAAGACTTTCAGGATTAAATTATTCGCAGTTTTGTTATCTCGACCCTTAAATTTCTCTGTTGACGCTTCCTTAATGCCCGACGTTCCTTCTAGGGTGATGGGCTGGTAATATGTACGGATGGTCGCCTATTATTATTGATTATCTCGGTCCTCTTGAGGCAGTAAGCCTATTAGCGACATAGCGGTCCGTTATTAAGATGGAAATGTTCAGGTAGTAAGGGACTACTATGTTTTTGTTAAGTTTAATGTTTAAAAAAAATCATCTCAGATTATAATACATTTGTTGAAATGTATAAAGTCATATTATTTATAAGATGTGAACCGAAATTAATGAATCGGTATGCATAGTCATTAGTTTTAATTTAATTAACACACGCTTGAATGTTAGAAATATTTTAGGCATAATTTTAACAAATATAAACTATTTCAAAATGTATATTATTTGATTTATTTAAAAGCTTATATAACGAGCCAAAATAAAGGAATAAATATGTAATTCTATAACCAAGATAAAACAAATATTAAAAAAAACACTTTACGTTTAACGTCATGGCTATTAACGGCTCAGCTATTAATTGAAGGAATGAAAAAAATAGTTTAAAGGAAGTGAAAATGCATGAGTGTGGAGAGAGGATTGGAAAACCACAGTGATAAATCACCTCTGGTACACCCAGTTGGGATTTGAACCTCAGGCTTTACGTCACAACCAATGCACTTTGATACCCTAAGCCGTGTGACCACTAGAGTAGATTTTTTGAAGCACCATGTCATACTAATCGTTCTGTTTGTACGCCATTACGCTAGATAATATAAATCAAACAGAATCATCAGTAGTTAAACGCTTAAAAGATAAATGTATTCAAACTATTATTCATAAATAATCATTAGTAGATGTAGGCCTAAATACTACATATCGAAAAAAAAAAATGGTTTGATTTTTAATTTAGTTTCTAGCTTGTAGTTTTATATAGATTATTTTATGTGAATAAAGTGTTCAAATTTCAAGATAAAAAAAGACAGTTATTATTGATCACTGTATAATCTACTTTAAAAAACAATAGTGGTTTTAATGTGTGCTTTGATCTACATATAGCAACATTTTGGTCTCAAAGGAAAGAAACAGAATTATGACTTTTCTTGAAACTTTCCCAGGTTCTTTATTCAGCCAAATAATTTCAAACTAAGCTTACTTTCTTTTTTATCTATTTTATAATTGCGAAGAAATAGATTCAATTAAGGAGTTGGAACTTATTTTTGTTCGTTCGTAATTGCATTCATAAATCCTTCTTCCTTTTTCTAGCGATAAGTTAATTACTTTGGGCTTATACAAAAATAAAAGAGAAATCATAGTAGTTTATTCTTGTAAACCAGTTTCAAGTTAATCATAGGTTTTTTATTTTGATGGTTTAATTCAAAGAATATTTAAAAGTGACTTAATCATCTTATAGAAGATGTTAATTTTGTATTTATAAGAAGGAATTATGTTTAAATGACATTAAAAACAGCCAAACAATATGACATTTAAAATTAATGGTTTAGAGTAGTGTTGAAAATAATTGGTATACCATTTATTCATAATTATAATCATGATTCATATATATTTAGGTAATTTGCAATTGTAATTTACAATCAATTATTTAATCTGCCTTTAAATAATATTTATTGAAAATAATGGTTTATCGAAATGAAAATGATGGTAGCCTAACAATGAATAAATATATTTGAATTTAATTTATTTTATCTAAAGAATGCTACATGAGCTAAGAACTTTGTTCATTTTTATACCTATAATAAATTTAACCAGATATAACTTACACAATATTTAAGAGTAATTAACAGATTTGCAGTAGTTTATTTTTGTCGTGTGAAAGTAAAGCTCTCAAATATAATCAAAGATGACATTTTTAAGCCTACAATATCCTGAAAATAATGATTTAAACTTTCTAATCTAAGATTAATTTTAAAAAATATAATGCTTAGGTATGAGGATGACAGGTCATATGTTTCGGGTAGTTTTATTAAAAATAGTTTTTTCACCCTTTATTGTTATTAAAAATTTAAATTCCAATTTCACTGATGATACTTTTTCGGGGGTGTTGTCGAACTGGTCCGATGGTTGAAGGACCACCCAATTAGTAAGGTCGAACTGGTCCGATGGCCATTGCGAGGGATTTCAAGGGCCACTGTCAAATTGGTTCGATGGTTGAAGGACCACCCAATTAGTAAGGTCGAACTGGTCCGATGGCCAGCGCGAGGGATTGCAAGGGTCACTGTCGAACTGGTCCGATGGTTGAAGGACCACCCAATTAGTAAGGTCGAACTGCTCTGATGGCCAGTGCGAGGGATTGCAAGGGACACTGTCGAACTGGTCCGATGGCCAGTGCGAGGGATTGCAAGGGTCACTGTCGAACTGGTCCGATGGTTGAAGGACCACCCAATTAGTAAGCTCGAACTGGTCTGATGGCCAGTGCGAGAAATTGCAAGGGTCATTGTCGAACTGGTCCGATGGTTGAAGGACCACCCAATTAGTAAGGTCGAACTGGTACGATGGCCAGCGTGAGTGGATTGCAAGGGCCACTGTCGAACTGGTCCGATGGCCAGTGCGAGGGATTGCAAGGGTCACTGTCGAACTAGTCCGATGGTTATTACAAAGGGGTGGGAGGGAAGGGAGTGCTGTATGATAAAATTTAAAAATAAGAATATTACAAATTTAGTGTGACATATAACAGGTACCTATGTTTAGGTTAGGTTAGGTTAGGTTAGGTTAGGTAAGACTGAAATCTGAATTACAGGAGATAAAAAATAAAGTATTGCTGTAGCACAGAATGAGAAGCTTGTTTGATCAATTGTCTGGACCAGTTCGACAAGACCCTTCGGTATGGGCTCGAAAATTCCTTTTGGAATGTCTTGTCCGTCGGACCAGTTCAACCATGCCCCTTTTTCGGTTGTACCAGGTATTGAACCATGAACCCATTATGTCATCAAATGCGCTACACACTGAGATAAAGATGTCGGACATGAAACGAAACTAATATAATCTCCACTTCGTACCGTTTAATATTATTATTATTATTAGCACCGCGTCTTACTACCTGTTCAAGTTATACGCACTTACGCTAATGTGTAATGGTAGGGTGATTGTGAGATGAAATGGAGGACCTACAGTTTAACGTGGAATCCGAACCACGGTGGAGGCCTGGCATTCCCCACATTCACAAGATGTCTTGTCAGAGGTGAAGGAAGGGTTTGGCAATCAGATAAATCTTTGCCGGGACCGAGGATTGAACCCCGGCCGCCAGCACAGAAGTCTGACACCTTACCCCTAGACCGCCAGGTCACCTACCGTTTAATAGACACGTCACCCGTATAGGTGGACACGCGGTATGAATGTCCATTTAATCTGGTTTAAGGGTGCCTGAGAGGTCAGGGTTCAAATTCTGAGTGGGTTTTACTGAGGGTGGCTTATCTAAATTGTTTACCACCCTTCATCTTCATGAGTGTGGGTATATTTATTCTAAATTCTGTCTTCCTCATTCTTGGGGGAAAAAGTTTTGAAAATATAATTTTCTTACGGTCAGCATTAATAACATTAATTCACTGTATAATTGATATTATTTTATAGGTATTAATAATAAATTTAAAAAGTGGGAACAGATCACATGAATCGATATATGAATATATGGAAAGTGTTTGATTATCTTTTGTAACTAAATAATTCTTTCTATCAGAATTCTACTGTATTAGGTGGTGATAAAAAATAAAATGTCCGTCCTCTCACCAGTAATGAGTTTAAAAAAAAGGTAAAGCAAATAACTATCCAAACTTGCCGATCAATACTATAAGTTAACACTTAATACCTATCAGCACCAACCTGAGGACTAATTGATGGTAATTGGACTGATATAAAAGCCACATCGAAATGGCCGTCTTAAAGGCGCAAGCTAAATTACACACCCCTGTGATCACGTGTTCTAATGCGTCAGACCCGCAAATAATTTGCCAGTTCATTTGTAGGTAATGTGATGATAAGGATAAAAACCACGCTTTAAAATATGTTAACTGGGTGCCGCATTGTCCCGACGGGAACCCCAAACAATGTTGGATATTTGGTAGGAGTAGAGAATGGTTTCAAAAACCCTTCCAGGAGAATTGAATTTTTTTTCTAAAATATTTATTATTATTTAGCACAAAGTCTTACTATCCATCCGAGCCATTTGAATTTTGATACACGAATAAGGTAGATATGAAAAAGGATAAAATTAAAGAAAATGTACCCGGATTTACACGGAAAGAAAGTGAGAAACCACTTAGAAAACAACACCCATAATACTCTACATCCAGCTGGAATTCAAATCTAAACTTACCCATCCTTGTGGAGCCAGAATATACGAGTTTGACAAAAATTTCACATGCCTACTGATACAGATTTTACAAATTTGAATGTAAAATCTTAAACTTTGTTTTAAAAACAAAAGGTTAGACAAGCTAACACTCTTAACACCGATGTCCCACCATTTGAATCTTTTTTCTTAATGAAGGATCTCAAAACCAATTATAGAATGGGCAGTAAATATTTTACAAGTTTTAATTTGTATAGTTCAGTTATGAGATTCTTTCATATGGAAAATATGTTGCATTCACTAAAAACATATGGCCTATTTAAAAATCTCGACTAACTTAACAATCCAGAGTGCAGCAGTAGAGGTACTCAACGGAATTTAGCAATCCATCATTTTGGCTTCCTTTTTGAGGAAAACTGACATATTGTGTGACGACTTAAAAATGCATGACCACTTATATTTTTCGTGTGCAGCTAGCAAACGTTACTTTGTTCTCCAAACATTTTAACATAGCTGCTATTTGTGATTGAATTTTTAGGAAAATTTAAAACAAATCTATGACATCCAAAATAAAATAAATTTTTCCTTTGGAGTAAAAAAAAATAGTCTTAGTATTTTTACTATTGGCATCGGAGGTCTCATGGCCTTACGCATCACTGCCTCATTAGACTATATATCTGGTGACTGGGAATCGAAGTTCGAATCTTGGTCAGGTGTATTTAGGTTTTTTCCATATAACATATTCCACTCTTTCTTCGAGAAAATTCTGGTACATTTCCTCTAAAACATTGGCGTAATTATAGTGTATACGTTTAATCCGAAAGGGTAGTAAGATGTGGTGGAGAATTAAATAGTATTTATTTTATCTACTACTTCTTAATCTTTGTCACCTGTACACTAACATTATTGCGTGTTACCTATTTGTTGTAACGCGTAAGTCTTTATCTGAAAGGTGGATTAATCTGTTTGGGAGAGGATGGAGTGCGTTTACAAACTGATTACACGCCAAGTGAAATTCTGGAATGATCTGTGCATCGCCTGCTGCATGCTAACCTTTGTTTTGCCAAACTACATTCAATCCTTGTACAAGGAACCAATAGACGACTCACAACCAAGCAGCGGGTTAAGGTGGGGGATGTAGCGGGCGTAAGGCAAGATCCATTTTTTCAGTTTATGTGTCAAACCTTTTTTTTTGTGAAAATACATTTTTTCTAGCACCATGTCTAACTACCCGTTCGTGTTATACGCCTACGTACTAGTTACACTAATGAACTAGAGATTAGGAATGGAAGACACAATCTAGAGTAAATGCACCCGCATTTGTGGTCCGGGAGAGTGGAAAACAATTAAGAAATAAACACCCTCACTTCACCCGGCCAGGATCAAACCCCGATCTTCCCATCTTCGGTAGTCTAGTCCAACATGAAAGTAGCACGTTAGAACACGCGGCCACAGAAGCGGGTAGTTAAAATATTGCTTCATAACAAATATATAATTTAATTTTCTTCACATCGAGGGTGTCCTGGAATTTAATGATAAAATTTTATGTTCAGTGAAAAATATTTTAATCAAATGCCGTTTTGATCGTGACAGATATTCAACAACTGTTGATATCAACGAGTGAAGAATTTTTGTTTGTCTAAGAGCTAGGAAGGTTGAATTTAAAGAAAGTAAACCCGCATTTTCGTGGAGGGAGAGTGGGAAAATATTTAGGAAAAACCATCCCAGTTCACCCGAGCAAGATTCTAACCTTGATCTCTCTGTCCTTGGCAGTGTAGCTCAACACGAAACTACCGCGTTAGCTAACTACGCCATCTAGGTGGGTGTGAAGAAAATTAAATTATATACTGAAGCAACATTTTATATATTTTGGCCTTAGGAAAAAATTGTTTTTATAATAACTAACAATTGTTACTATATTGATTTGAATTTAATTCTACACAGCTAAAAATCTCACCTTTAAAATGATACACCTTGACGTCATTAAAGGCCAAATTACTTAAATGATGAAGTTATTGATTTTTCGGAAAATTATTTTTATAAACGTATGGCAGGCCCTACCATTCAATGTTTTTTCCTCTAGACACCCCGTATTACTATCTGTTCAGGTTGTGCGCATATGTACTGAATACGCTAATGAGTTAGGGATGAGGAAGGTTGAATCTATAGAAAATGTACCCACATTCACGTGGAGAGAGATTGATAAACAATATTGGAAAAAAAACCTCAATACACCTTACTGGAATTTTAATCCAGATCCCCCTATCATCGGCAGTCTAGTCCAACACATGATTGACGCCTTATACCTCGTGGCCAACAAAGTAGGTAGGTCTACCATTTAATTAAATTAGTTGGATTAAACATGTTTTATTCTGAACGGATGCCAGGCCTCCACCGTGGTTCGGATTCCACGTTAAACTGTAGGTCCTCCATTTCATCTCACAATCACCCTACCATTACTCCTACCATTACACATTAGAGTAAGTGCGTATAGCCCGAACGGGTAGTAAGACGCGGTGCTAATAATAATAATAATAATAATATTCTGAACGGATCTCCTCTCTTAATGAACGTGTTTTATATAGAAGTTAAAAACAACACGTATGACGCTTGATCTAAAGTGTAAAAAATGATGACTTGTCAACTAAGCAAATAAAGGAGTTGGTAAAAAAAGTGTTTAATATTTGTTTTGCAGCCGCTCTATTGTTCGCGTGTCTGGGAGTCAAGTCGATTCCGCTCCATAGGAACTTGTGTCCGGTCCTTCATATCTGGGTCATGTTTCCTTTCTTGAACAAATCAAATAAACACGGATAATCCTCAACAAGAAAGTAAAACCACTTTGGCGAAGAAAAATAATAAGTTTATGACATCCATAGAGAAAGTATTGTATTCGCGAAGAAAATATTTGACTTCAAGGTTATGACGGGACTTGAGATTTTATGTGCCTACAAATTCAAAAACTGTAGGTCTTACAATAAGTTTGTACATCTGTCTGTATCTGGGGTTTGAGCAGAAATTTTGTCGTGAATTTCGCCCACAATTTATATTTAGTTGTTATATGGTCGTACCACCAGGAAAAATCGTGACTTTTATCCTAGCCCTAAAATAAACGTTAGTTTACTTATGAGTGATTTTTGAAAGTTCCAAAATTGTCCTAAAATGTCTCAAAGATTTCTTCATAATAATTGATATATGTGGATTGTTTCACATGATAAACAAAGCTCTACACTTGTTTATTGGAGAAAATCTCATTACATAATAGTTCATTAATTTACTTTTTTAAGGTATTTAAAATTTTATCTCAATATTTTATTAAGTAATAGGCATCAGAAAGTGATTCATATGATAAATAAAACTTTTTTTTTCGGAGAAAATTAATTTCAGAATAGCTTACTTGTAACTAGTTTTCATAAATTTTGTTTTAAACCATGATAGACTATATGGGGGG
>CABFOV010000831.1:48856-97266 GCA_902141375.1 Timema poppense | reverse complement strand
GGGGGGTACTTATTCAGTAAAACCGATTACTGATACCGATTGTTTATAATAATGATTTGGGCTACGATTATTTACACTGATTAATCTGATTATCGATTACTTATTAGTAGCTATTGGGAGATAAGCTTAAGAGAAAGATAACAGCTAATATAATTAATACAAAAAGATTGCACATATACAAAAAAATATTTTATGCATAACCGGCGAAAGTTGGAACTAGATTGTTAGTTTTATCAACGGTATGAACTTATAATTCTTATCTAGTTATGTAATCTTTGCATAGACCACAACCCAGATGAAGTGTGTATATAAGTGGGTTTTTGTTGTTATGATTTTGATCAATAAACTTCTACCTAAAAATGTTTGATTTTAAATTTTAATCAAAAATAAAAGATTAATTAACATAGTAATCACCGATCACAATTAATTGTCGATGCACTATTAACGCCCGATAACGATTAATAGGTACACCCCTAAAAGTACGGTAACAAACTCTCCCATTCCATTTTGATGTATTAAGAGTGTATGAAAACAATGATAATATCAGTAATAAATTTAAGTTAATTTTGTGTTAGTCGTGCCTTAAGTTGGGAGTGAAGCGGACGCGCGAAAATGTCGGTGTTTTTACATTTCCTATATAAAAACAATTTTTTGGCCAAAATAAATAAATTCTCCATTACAAACAGAAAGTTTATTTTTATTCGCATGGTGATATCAACAGCTCTTGAATATTTATCATGATCGTTGCGGTATTAGATGACAAACTTTTAAAACAAAGATAAGAAAGTGCTAATTAAATTCCATGACTCTCTTGACAGCTATTTAAGGACTGTTGAGGTCAACATGTGAAGAAAATAACTTATGTGTTTCTACTGGAGAATAGCTTGATTTATTTAAAAATTTTTTTTGCAGAAACACTGAACTTTTCTCGCGTACCGTACACTCCTACCATAAAATAATAATAATATTTATCCCCGCGTCTTACTACCCGTTCGAGTTATACGCTTTAAGTACTAATTACGCCAGTGGATTAGGAATTGGGAAGGTTGAATTAGAAGAAGTGAGCCCGCATTTGCGTGGAGGGAGAGTGGAAAACCACTTAGGAAAAACCACCCCCAGTTCACCCGACCGAGATTCGAACCTCGATCTCCCCGTCCTCAGCAGTCGAGCTCAACACGATACTACCATAAAGAACGTCCTATTCTTTAAAACAGTGTTTCCCAAACTATGGTGCGTGTGTCTGCAGGGTTGCGTGAAGGACTTCAGGGGGTGCGTGACACTCCTTTTAGACTTATTAATCATAACTCATAACTTATATTTTTTATAAAAGCAAGTCTTATATATAAATATATAAAAGCATATTTTTATATGATGTCATGTTTCTAAGTCTAAAGTCTTACGTTTATTATATCACGGCTTGTTTTGGATTAGCACTAAATATTTTATCTTTAAAGAATCACGTCCTACTTCCCATTCGGGTTAAATGATTATGTACTAATTACGCTAATCAGTTAGGGATGAGAAGGGTTGAATCAAAATAAGTGTACCCGCATTTGCGTGGAAAGAGAATAGAAAATAATTTAGGGAAAATCACCATCAGTATACCCAACCGGCATCGAATCATGATCTCCCCGTCATCAACAGTCTAGTCTCTTGCTAGAGTAGCACCTTAGACCATTCGGCTACCGGAGCGAGCTTTAATTTTCTTAAGAGATGTACTACCATCATTAGTTTATTATTAATAGAGTTCAGTGGTACGTGGCACAGACCCTTAAACCCCTAACGTGGCCTTGGGGTACGCGTACCACAGTTTGTAAAGTAGTGCCTTAAATTAAGCCCTTTAACTAATCATAACTTTAAACTTGATAATTAAAACTCACATCGGTAGACACATGGTAAAAACACCAAGCGAGTCTTAGTTTGGTTTTCTGGTGATGAAGAGGCCAGGGATCTAATCCCGGTTGGGTGCACTGAGGATAGGTTTTCCTAAATAGTTTACCCCTACCTTCCCGCAATTGAGGGTAAATTTAATCTTAAATCCTTCCTTCTTTTCTTCCACAACTTATAAGTGTAAATAAATACTGATAGCCTGGACGGGGATTGAAATGTGGTTGGGGGAAACAATTATAACTGAGAAGGGATGTTCGAATCCTTTAATCCTATGGTATTCAAGAGAATTCAGATTGGTAGAAATTTAAAAAAAATAATCTCAAATACAATTATGAAGAGCTTGTCTTCTTATAACAATTTTAAGCAATAATTGGTAAAAGGAATTATGAATATTTGTGTGGTTGGAAGAGTAATAAGGACAAAATTAATGTAAAAAAAAGCTTGCTTTGTTTTTGTATGACGTAATAGACTTGACAAAAGAAATCAATAGTCAGTAGCACCAATGCTTAAACAACTTTTAAAATTCAGTTTTAAATATCTTTTCTTTGATTAAAAAAGTATATTTTTAATGTTTGAGGATTCAAATTTGAATTTGGGACTCGAAAGAAAATTTTAGATTTGTTTTAGAGAAATATAGGATAGGAAATAAAGAAATATAAAAACCAATACATTTATTATTATTATTATTATTATTAGCACCGCGTCTTACTACCCGTTCGGGTTATACGCACTTACGCTAATGTGTAATGGTAGGGTGATTGTGAGATGAAATGGAGGACCTATAGTTTAACGTGGGATCCGAACCACGGTGGAGGCCTGGCATTCCTCACATTCACAAGATGTCTTGTCAGAGGTGAAAGAAGGGTTTGGTAATCAGATAAATCTGTGCCGGGACCGAGGATTGAACCCCGGCCGCCAGCATAAAAACCAATAAAGGCCCATTCCCAGACAATTCACGTCACACCAATATGTCACGGAAGAGCGGTTTTTAAAACGCTGCTAATATATATTCCCAGCATGATTCATCTTGAGAATCTCGATTGTCTCCCCCTCGTCTTGTTATGAATGGTTTAACGGGGTGAATGTAGACCCATTATCTACAAGCTCACAGAACAGAACAGTGTCTAAAGCAGTAGAATACACGTGGCACATAATTACATATGGGCCCGTCTGAAACACACGGTAATAAACCTTGGAATAGACTCTATTTTCCCTCGCACGTATACACCGGGCCAGGGTTGAGGGGATGGAAGGGGGGTGTCTCCCAAGGCTGAAAGCCAAGTTCACCAAAGGGTATTCACTCTACTCATTCAACCACCACTCACACATGGTTGAGTGGTTAGGTTGGCTCACTTGTTAGTTGGTCCGCTTTATAGGGCCAATGGGGTTTGGTTTATGCAACCTAAATAGCACTTCTTATCCCCGGACAACATTTAATAAAGGTACAACTGAATTTCCCAAAAAATAATGTTTTTATTAATTTTACGTTAAAACAGTAGATACTATCTTTAATTGTTTGAAATATATCTTACTTGATCATCGGCTTCATGTTATAATCAAGATAGAAAAGACCCGCTTCGGTGGTCACATGGTCTAACACGCTAGTCTTCTGTTGGACTAGACTGCCGATGACGGAGAGATCGAGGTTCAAATCTTAGTCGAGTGTACTGAGGGTGATTTTTACAAAAACGGTTTTACACTCTTCCTTCACGCAGATTTGGTTACACTTCCTCTAAATATAACCTTCCCAATACCTAAAACCATTAACCTAATTATTAGTACATAGGAGTATAACACGAACGGGTAGTAAGACGTGGTGCAAAAGAAATAATCACTAAGGCACTACGCCTAAATGCGTCAATTCATCAGTTTTAATACTACTGCTACCCGCCTCGGTGGCGTAGTTAGCTAACGCGCTAGTTTTGTGTTGACCCAGACTGCAGAGGACGGGGAGATCGAGGTTCGAATCTTGTTCCGTTTGAACTAGGGTTGGTTTTTCCTAAATAGTTTTCCATTATTCCGATGCGCAAATGCGGGTTCACTTCCTCTAAATTCAACCTTTCCAATTCCTAACCCATTAGCGTAATTAGTACTTAAGCGTATAACACGAACGGGTAGTTAGACGTGGTGATAAAAAAAATATTGCCATGTTATCATCATGTCATCTCATGGCGGCTATGACATGTATACGGCCTCCAAAGTGTATTGCGTGCAACGTTCTGTATTATTATTATTATTATTATTAACACCACGTCTTTACTACCCGTTCGGGTTATACGCACTTACGCTAATGTGTAATGGTAGGGTGATTGTGAGATGAAATAAGAGGACCTACAGTTAAACGTGAAATCCGAACCACGGTGGAGGCCTGGCATTCTATACATTCACAAGTTGTGATTAATACACGTCTTGTCAGAGGTGAAGGAAGGGTTTGGCTATCAGATAAATCTGTGACGGGACTGGGTATTGAACCCTGGACCCCAGCACAAAAGTCCGACACCTTACCCCTAGACCACCAGGTCACCTTCAACGTTCCGTATTCACAGAGCGGTTGAAAGTCTATATAAACGGTGACCGCACTATCTCTTCTGATGTTATTTTAACCTTGCCCTTTATTTTCGTTGTAAATAAACATTGTTACCGTTAGTTGATTGTACCGGTACCTTTTTTTNTTTTTAATATGAGGTAAGAAAGAAACTTTATCTAATTAGAGAAAAACAATGTTTTAGTGGAAACATCTTTGTGAAAATCGAGAAAATTTATTTTTATCAACACTGTTCATGAATGGGTATAACTATCGTTCACGGAAGATTGTGATATTTTAAAGAAATAATTTTAACAAAGTAAATGCACTTGTGTAAATACAGGGCTAATCACCAGAGCAGCATTGAATGTGATTCCCATCAAGAGTTGTGAAGAGCTTGAAGTTATATGAAGCAATCATAAATAGCTAAACTAGCACTTTTATTTTAACATATCAATGGATGAGATTGTGTCAAACTGTGTATCTCAGAACATCCACGGTATTAGCAATGTATATAAGAAAACTTATTTTTACTTTTTTGTTATTTTTAGAGAAATACTATTTAAAATGTATAAACCTCACATTGACTTTATTTTTTTATTGACTTAGCTAATCTCTGATTCATGAAGAACACTTATTGATTTTATTTACTCTCTAATTAATTATTAATTTAGAAACTATGATATCTTATGGTTTACTGTAATACCATACTTGTGTACAGACGAGGACTTAAAGGTAGGATTTTGGTGGAGTTGAAAATCATTAAGAACATAATCATAAAAATTATAATACACATTTATTTGTCATTTTAAAAATCATATTGGTTTTATCAATTTCACAATTCATTAGATTTAAACTGACTTATTTTATTATTCTTGTTCGTTGACTCTCAGGCTCAAATATGCCAAACTCGGAAAAAAAAGTTGCTTATTTATAAATTAAGCTTATCCGCAACTGTGGGTACACGAACAAAGCGTAAGGCTCATCTTGTCTAGTTTGCTGGGAGGCTGGAGTTTGAATTTCGGTGGGGTGAGCTGAGGTATTTTATTTCCAAAATGTTTTTTTTTCCTCCACCACAAAAATGAAGCTACACTTATCCTAAAATTCTACTTTCCTCAACCCTACCCCACAAGTATAAAAACGGGGGTAGCCAGGACGGGTAGTAAGAAGTGGAACACAGAAAATCAAATATTCTGTTTCCCCGCAAACATGGTGCTAACCCCCTTCCCCAAACCACCATATGGGGCTGGCTGGTTATATTATGCACCAGACCCTTTAAACAAAACAAAACCAAACAAAAAGTTTAGCACTTCTTTCCTGTTCAAGTTTATTTTCGTTTTTGTTTTCTTTCATTGGAAAGTTTGTCGGAGGAAGAAGTTTCGGGTGTGGAAAACGTCGTTTATTTTGCTTCTGTACAAGTGAATCACACCCCGGTAGTTCAGGTTTTGGTTGGGGGAGCCAGTCAACTGAGTTAACAGAACTCGTTTTCTTTTCAAACTTAACATCAAGATAAAAAAATATACTATTTTATTTTCATAAAAAAATCTGATTAATTTATTTAATTCATAAATTTATTTTCGTTTTTGAATATTACTGTATTATGATTTTTGTACGGTCAACATGATGGCTACCCGATTCAGTTTCTAAATGGTCAAAGGCGTCACGTTCACAATAGATGCCAATAACGGGGAGATAGTGGGGCTCAAATCCCGGTCAGTTGTACTGAGGATAATTTCTACACGTGAATGGGGGTAGATTTCTTCTAAATTCATCCTTCCTCATCCTCAACCCATTAGCCTAATTAGTACATAAGCGTATAATCCAAACAGCTAGTAAGATATGGTGATAACGAAGGAGGGCTATTAACGACTTATTGTAAAGTATTCCTATGAAGAAATTCACTCGCATTAGCATATATAGAGGTCGGAAAAAACCACTTTATGGTAAACCAGCCCTAGTGCGCTCGGCTGGGATTTGAAGACTTCCACGTCAACTACAGTCAAATATGAGTTTAGATCTTTGTAACCCTCGGCCTCTGTCGTCGTAGGGAGAGGGCTAGGGGGACGGTAAGGGGAATTGATCGAACCTCCAGGAAGCGTCGAGAGACTGTCCCAAAGGGAACTTATAAAAGACTTTCATAAATTTGAATAAATACACCTTAACAATAGGGCTAAGGTTATGTCATATTCTAATCATAAAATTCAATTTAATTTTGAACAGGATATAAACATATTTGGAGTTACCCTTAATATAAAAGTTTTTTTTTACTTTGCATATAATTGCTTATTCAGAACTTTTCCAGATTTAGGGCATGTAATGATTATTTTGAAAATTTTCTAGAATATATATTTAATTACTCACAAATATTAATATTTCATAGCTTACAAAATTATAATAATAGTTATAATAGCCAAAAATGCAGCCATAAGCGAAGATTGAAGACCTTAGAAAAGCACACACAAAGTATTTTGTATATTCCCACTATTTTTTAAGCACCCATCTTAGTACCCATTCTAGTTATACGTCTATGTACTAATCACTTTGATGGTCTAAGGATGAGTAAGGTTGAATTTAGAGTATGTTTACCCGCATTTGCATGAATAAAGATGGGAAAACAATTTTTGGGAAAACAAACCAAGTACACCCGACAGGGATTCGAACCCCAATATCCCCGTCATCGGCAGTCTAGTCTACTGCGGGAGAAGTATCATAGACCATGCGGGCACTGAAGCAGTTTTTAAATTAATAACTTGGTGGTAGGGCAATGGTGCATGGTGCTAAAGATTCTGGGTTCAAATAGCTCAAACAAAAATTAAGACACGTATTATAAAAAAAAAGCTGTGCATAGTCGGCAAGAGTGAGCGAGATTTTGGAATGCCCCGGTGAAGTCTTGGATTTTCTAACAGAATGAACTGTCAGATTGCCAAGTGGGGTGAACTTTCCCCGTTCCGGGCTTGTAGCTTTTTGCCGTAGTAACAATTTGTCATACATAAATGACTTTCCCTATAATATTAATTCAAATTGATTTTTTTTCTCTAGAGACCCTCACTTTCACCTTATGAACATCTGACCCCATGATGTTGTGGTCAGTGCACCTGGGTTCCAAGTTCGGTCCCCGGCGAGTACCTTGTTTATCTTTCTCTTGAGACAAATCTTCCCGACGGACACTAGGGGTTTGTTAGTTAGGCTGAAGTTATGTTTAAGACTCCCACTGGCCCATACCTTCACATTCACTATCGTTACATCACCTCATTGTGGGTAGCGTATACGTGTAGACAACTTAGAGGGAACATTTTTCAATTATCATTTCTCTAAAATAATTTCAACTGATTAAATGGATAATAATAACAGTAATAATAATTAGTGGTAATGATAGTAGTAGTACTAGTAAGGAAACCCCTGCTTCGCTGGCCGCACGGTCTAACGCCAATGATATGGAGATTGCAGCTCAATCCTGGTCGGGTGTACTGAAGCAGATTTTTCCTAAATGGTTTTCAACTCTCACTCAAAGAAAATGCGAATGTAATTCCTATAATTTCAACCTTCCTCATCCTTAACACTTTGGTGACCTGGCGGTCTAGTGGTAAGGTGTCAGACTTCTGTGCTGGCGGCCGGGATTCAATCCTCGGTCCCGGCACAGATTTATGATTACCAAACCCTTCCTTCACCTCTGACAAGACATCTTGTGAATGTGTGGAATGCCAGGCCTCCACCGTGGTTTGGATTCCCCGTTAAACTGTAGGTCCTCCATTTCATCTAACAATCACCCTACCATTACACATTAGCGTAAGTGCGTATAAGCCAAACGGGTAGTGCGACTCGAGGCTAAGAACTATAGTAAATAAACAAAAGAATGTGAGCTTTTATAGACACGGTATGTTCATAAATCATGCTTCAATTTTTGGTCATCAATAAGTTAATTAAAATAATGTTAAGGTTGGCCCGACATTTGTCTCCCCTCCTTATACTCCGTGCTTCCTATCTACCCCTCTTCCCTTATTATAACCCACTCGTCTCCTAGGACACTATATTTTGAAGTATAATAGGCTCAAAGTGTCACCTCTACAATTTAACCCTTAAACCAAAAGCTGCCACTGCGGACAATTTTCCTATACAACATTTTCTGGGAAATTTGCATTTCTAAGATAACCTCCATAGGTGTGCCCTTGGCACAGACAGATAATATAGCCAAATACTCGGCCTTCAGATTAAATTGGTTGCGCTCCATTTGCCAGCTTGAGTCCTTCACCACTAGGATCGTTACGTTCAGTCCTATCATCACCCAGTATTAACACTAGCGAAGCCCAGTGTTGAAGGACTCAAGCTGGCAAAGGAGCACAGGTAAACCCCCGTAAGGCTGAGAGTCTGTTTCTATTATTTGTCTGTGGTCCTGGTCAATGCTGATTACCACCACAGAAACGAATAGTCTACATACAGGTGACCTAACTGGATGTCATGTCTCTCCCGATCAATAATGCCATAAACCTAAAAAAAAAAAAAAGTTGCACTCTTTTTATAAATATTCTCAAAACTTATTTTCATAGCTAGCCCTTTATTTGAAAACTGGAAGATCATGTTGCCACAATGGCCGAGGATTTTTTCTTTACAATTGTATTAACATTCATAGTCCGTTTAATTAAGAATATTAAGATAAATTGCTATAAGATAATCCATATGGAAATATTATTGTAAACCTCTGATGACTTTTTTTATATGAACTTCATAATTAAAAAATCAAATCTGACATATTTCTATAGTGCCAAATTTTAGTAACCTTCAATTATTGCTGGTGGCCAAAAGTAAGCTTCTTATAAAAATTGTTGTTTACAAATCACTCCCTGTTAGTTTTTTCTTGTGTTTCTTTAAGTCCCCCAATACAAACTAAAGATCAGTAGTAATTGATATCCTACTTTTAGTGAGGATAGACTCACTTGTGTTTCATCTTCCTCACCACACGATGACTAGAATATAAACTAAAGCCACATAACTTGGGACCAACAATGTCTGGAGGAGAGGGTTGGGCAAATAAATGACCCACGACTTGACTATCGTGTTCATATCACAAGCTCCGAGTCTATAGCCTCTCACACGGGCTCAGCTGTCAGATTGCCAAACAAGGTGAGCTTCTCCGCACCATTACACTCAGAATAGGCGCATTTTATCTTTTCACAAATATTTACTTCTTCATTTTTTATATATAATAATTTTCCAGAACTGGTGTTTAGAAAACTACAAGACGTCTTGTATCATTCAACGTATAGATTATTCTATTCTATTTTGACTTTGTTTTAATTTAACCATTTATTAATTTCAGCCATTTTATCATATTACTTACTAAAAGGGCAAGGATTTTTTTTTAGAAGTTGTTCTTTTGACTCAGATCTGGAAAGTCTGGGTTCGACCACTACAGTAAGTATTATGAAAGTTTTTATCTCCCTGATATTAAGTATTGTTTCCCCAGTTAAATGGTTGTTCATTTCTTAAAAATCTACCTCTCTATGATACTTTATATGCTTATTGCATCTTACTGCCTGTGAGTATTATCTGAATATTTACATTAATGAGGTTGGTATGAGGAAAGTAGAACGTATTTAGGAAAAATACGGCTCCCAGTAAACCTGACCGTAATCCAAACACTGACCTCCACCTCATATGCTATCCAGTCAATAGTGAAGCCTTAGACTATATAACCCCCATGTTTGTTTACCTTGAATTGAATATCATTTTACCCGCCCCGGTGGCGTAGTTGGCTAACGCGCCAGTTGTGTTTAGCTCGACTGCTAAGGATGGCGAGATCGAGGTTCGAATCTCGGTCGGGTGAACTGGGGGTGGTTTTTCCTAAATGGTTTTCCACTCTCCCTCCATGCAAATGCGGATTCACTTCCTTTAAATTCAACCTTCCCAATTCCTAATCCGTTAGTGTAATTAGTATTTAAGCGTACAACCCAAATTGGTAGTAAGACGGGGTTCTAAATTTTTTTTAAATATATCATATTAACTGGTGTGGGGGACGCAAGAAAAGTTAGGTGTTTTTTGCAGTTTTTAGAGCAACAGTTTTTTGGTCAAAAGAAATAAAATATTGCTTCAGTACAAACATTAAAATAATTTTATTCACATGCGTATCAACAGTTCTTAAATAACTGTCACT
Organism: Timema poppense; assembly: GCA_902141375.1. Taxonomy (NCBI): domain Eukaryota; kingdom Metazoa; phylum Arthropoda; class Insecta; order Phasmatodea; family Timematidae; genus Timema; species Timema poppense. Next base: position 86,704 of record CABFOV010000831.1, on the reverse strand, counting down.
GATGTTATGGAATTTAATGAAATAGTTTATCTTCATTTAAAATTTTTTCATCTAATGCCGCTATGCTAATAGCAGAAATTAAACAATGGTTGATATTACTCTGTGAAAACAAATTAAACACTTATGTTTGAACTGAAGCAATACTTGATTTTGGCCATAAAAATGTTTTGAAATGAAAACTGCAAAAACACTGGCCATATCTTTGGTTACCTATAGCCTAACCTTAAAGTCACTGAGCAGGTGACCTGGGGGTCTAGGGGTAAGGTGTCGGACTTCTGTGCTGGGGTCCGGGCTTCAATCCTCGGTCCCGGCACAGATTTTTTCCTATTACCAAACCCTTCCTTCACCTCCGACAAGAGGTGTATTAATCACAACTTGTGAATGTGGGGAAAGCCATGCCTCCACCGTGGTTCGGATCTCACGTTGTAACTGTAGGTCCTCCATTTCATCTCACATTCACCCTACCATTACACATTAGCGTAAGTGCGTATAACCCAAACGGGTAGTAATATGTGGTGGTAATAATCATAATAATGGTAAAAATAATAACAACTTAAGTCACTAATTTCCAGTTTTGAATTTTGATAAAATCAACCAACAGTATAATAAATATCCTGTGTGTATGTCATCTACATGGCTCGAAGATTGTGAGCTCTGAGAACTCCAAAAATAATGCAACCATCAACTAAAAGAACTACCCACATCGCTGGTAGAATAGTTTAAGACAAGGATTTCCAACTGGTGGCCTGTAATCATTTTTTTTCTAGCGGCCCACAAACGTTCTTGGAAAAATAGCTTACCATAGTAAAATTGACGTTTTTAGTGGAGAAACATAAATTTTTAACTTGCGTGGAAAAAAAATCCATGAAAGATCCAACTGGATCAATGCCGTAGCCAGTGAATAATTTCAGGGGGGTTTGATGGGCACATTCCCCAATTACCGGAGGCTAGAAAAAATTCTAAAAACAGAAACACTTCTAGAAGCTCTCTGAAGTGTTTTTTTTTATGGTAACACAGCCTCCTAATTTATACCTTAATTTTGATATTGTTTGAACCATAAATAAAGCCATATATATTTTGTTCATAAAATTTCAGGGGAGTGTGAACCCCCAAATTCCCCCCTTACTATGGCCTTGAAACAGATGTCCGTGTTTAATTTCTTCCTTACAACTGCTGTATTATACTGAGAAATCAACGATACTATATTTTAGTAAGAACATTCGTTTAGAATGTAATGTTTAAATTACCGCTTCTTATTTAATTCACAATTAAATAGCCTGTTCTCATTTTACGTGACTTTAGAAAAAATATTCTAATAATTATGATTCTAGGATTCAATTGTGTTCCTCGGGAACTTTTAATATGAGAACTCCTGGTCTGAACGAATATTAACAAAATAAAATGAATGGACTGCCGATGATAGGAAGATCGGGGTTTGACTCTCAGTTGGTTGTCGGTTGTGTCTTTTCACAAACTTTCACCATGAAAATGTCCGTAAAGATGGACGGAATGTGGAAATAAAATAAAGTTTGACTAAGCCAAATGCCAACGTACTTTTTTCGATATTTCCTGATATAATTAGCTGTTTATAAAAAATAACGAAGATTCACTAATAGTAAATATTAGTAAAGCGTCGTTGAGTAATAAAAAAAAACCTTAAACTCAAAATTTAAAGTTTTTAACTTGTCAGAAATAATCCGATAATTTTCGCCTACATTTAGTTGAAAAACGATATTAAAATAATTAAACAACCTTTTAAATAATGCGGATTTCTAAACATCTGGAAAATTTTCAGTGGTCTCTCATGTAGCATTCTTAACACTTTTTTTTTAATAAGTGTACTTCCATTATCAAAAAGACGTTCCCGTCTAATAAAATAGTAATGCCTGCAAAATATATTTTAATTGGTTTAATAGAGGCTAATTAATGGAAGTAGCTGTTGATCCCTCCAACCCCTAAGCTTCAAGCCGGTCTCTGTTAAAGGTTGGGGGTGTGGTAGAGAAGGGTTGAGGAGATAGGTAATAGGGCACACTCATGAATATTCCTAGCCTGGATATGTCTGCCCGTCCGTCCGTACCGACCCTCCGTAACCGCACCGACATATCCGTTAATCCTTGATCCCTCTAGGCCCAGAAAGAAAAGGACGGGGATAGCGAGAGTTAGTCGGGGGAAGGGTAGATGGACGATGGCTGTGGTTTGACGTTCTTACGAATAGATTGGTTCCCACCCTTCTACTCACCCCCCTCCCCTTTTAATTTGTGATTTTTAACGTGCACGTGATGAACATGACTTATAGACAAACTTGTTTCTAGAACAGATACAACATCCAGTCCTCTGAACGTTAATCCTTCACTGTAGAAAAGGAAGAGTCAATTTCACCAATGAAATATTTTACGGCCACGCTGGAAATTGAACCCGGGGCTACCAACGGAAATAAAATGTTAGACTCAAATCTCTATTGTTCTAGGGACACCTATTTCAATGTGTGTCTCTATGAGCTTTCAACGAAATTCGATAACTGTAGAATCATATTGTACTTCTAAGCTTAATATCAATATACCTATGGTACACTCTGATTTAAATAGGAAGGAACCTTTTTGATTGTTATAAAAGTTACAAAGACAATGTTCATATATTCATATTTCAAATCATAAGATCTACAGCGAGGTCAGAATTTATACTTCGGACGTCTGATCTTAGGCTGTTTTTCTCTGAAGGTGCATTTAATCTTAGCGACCATATTCTTCGTGGCTAGAAAAAACTATCTTATCAATAAGACAGGATTTACGTTTATAGCACCTTACCCTAATTTAAAGAGTCCGGGTTTGAAACAAACTGAATGTTTTTAGTGTATTTTTCTATATTCTCTTCAAGTGAATTTTGATTCAGTTTATTAAGATAGTTTCCTTAATATAGTTATATTTAGCTGGATGACTAATTAACTATAAGTAATAATTATATAGCAATGAATGAACAAACAATTGAATTTTGCATGAATGTAAATCTTGGATAACCTTTAAAACATTTTAATTACTTATTTATATTATTACAATTATGGATGTATATTTTTTAATGGTTAGCAAGTTTTTAAATATTTCAAAATGGTTTACAGCTCCTGGCTTTAGTAATTACTAAAATATTTAATAAAATACTAAAATGAATCAAACATCCAACTCATACGCTTGTTAGTTAAATGATTCTAAAATAACATAACACGATTTGGTCCTCTTACGAATCTAGAACATTTCAACTCAAATTCAGCTTCAGAACCGTTCAAAGGACCTTCGTTTAGAATTTCGTCTCTCTAACCACGAAAATAAACACACATACTCGCACTACACATCTGTCTCGAGACCACAGGTACAGTCAAGTTTTCATAAAATGGTATTTTTGAAAATAAAAACACATTTTTATGATGTTAACATTGATAGCATTTTATTATATTATTATAATTACTTTATAGGGATTGACAATATCTATTTAAAAAATACAGCTACAAATCACACAACTTGATTGAATACATTGAAGAAGATTTATTAACGAGCTTTCAGATAATACTCTTCCTATGAAAATTGGACTGTATCGAGATGAAAGCTCGATGTATCCCTTTATTGCCTATCCTCCCGTCACCATCCAATGTGTATTTGTGAGTAAATTTAACACGCCCTAGAGATTTTCCACTCATACTTATATACTTACCTACTCTGTGTTATTAGAAACTCGAAAGTTCATTGCCGCACTTCAAAAGTACGTCACCTAGCTCTACCTTGAGTTAGTTCTATCCAGTTCACCTCATTACACTCTAGCCCTACCTTTAGTTAGTTCTATCCAGTCCACCTCATTACACCATATCTCTCTATCTTGAGCTAGTTCTATCCAGTCTACCTTATTCACCCTAACCTTATCTTGGACTACTTATATCCAGTCCACCTCATTACACCATATCTCTATCTTGAGTTAGTTCTATCCAGTCCACCTCATTACACCATATATCTATCTTGAGCTACTTCTATCCAGTCTACCTTATACACCCTAACCTTATCTTGGACTACTTATACCCAGTCCACCTCATTACACCATGCCTCTATCTTGAGCTAGTTCTATCCAGTCAACCTCATTGTATACTATCTTTTTCAGGTCCATTCTAATGGTATCCTCTCATGAGCGTCTAGATATTCCCAATGGTCTCTTCCCAGCCAGTACCCTGGACACGGCTCTAGATTCTCCCATTCACGCTGCATGTCCTGGCCGCTGTAATCTACGATACTTGATTAACCCAACACGGTCTTGTGATGAGTACAGGGTATACAACTCATTATTATGTAACCTCCTCCATTCCCCAGTAGCCTCATCCAATCATAGACCAAATATCTTCCTAAGCATCTTGTTTTCGAACACAGTCTATTAAAAATAAGTCTATAACCCGAAGGTTGGTGCTGACGTACCACTCCATCCACCTAAAGCAGTGCGGGCATTAGGCCTGTCGGACGGTTAGTGACGCCAGCCCTCTCCATCTAGTTTCAATCATATGTAGGCCTACTAAGAAAGTTGGAAAGTGCGGTAGTTTTGCGTTACTCTCCGCACGTAATTATATTATGAGAGCGAGAAAGAACCTATCTAATTCCTTTCAGGGTTATTTTGGATGCCACAATTGACAAGGGGCTATAGGCTTTACTTCCCCTCCGAAGGAGGTTGTGTTACTGATTTTAATCACTCGGTAAAGATCCATTCACCTCGACTGGGATTGAACCCGCAAACATCAGATCATGAGGCTATCACATTAGCCCAAGACCAACGTTGTCGTAGTTCTAATTTTGTTTAACACCCCGTATTAGTACCCGTTCAGGTATAAGTATATATACGAATTATGTTAATGGGCTAGGGATGAGGAATGTGAATTCAGAGGAAGTGTACCAGCATTTTTATGGAGGGAAAATGGAAAACTACTTTGTAAAAACCACTTCAGTATACCCGACCGAGATTAGAACCTTGATCTCCCCGTCATCAGCAGTTTATTCGAACACGAGAGTGATGCCTTAGACCATGTGGACGCTGAAGCAGGTAACTCTTTATTTGATAAGTAATATCTATAAATGTTGGCTGTCAACAGATATTCATTTGCGTGTTTGAAGTAGTTTATTGTTTAGGGAAAGTTGTCTACAACTAAGGCTATTTGCATTATTTATGAAAATTGCTTGAGTCTAGAAGCATGTATGCACATGTGCGTTTGAACAATATGTTTATCTAAGACAGGAAATAATAAAAACTAGTTCAAATTATTCTGAAAATTTATAAATGACACCTGGACACGGGAATCGAGCCCGGGATCTTCGGCTTAGTACGCCAATGCTAACGGGATGACTCCCGATAGCTCAGTGGTAGAGCATTGGCGTACTAAGTCGAAGGTCCTTGGTTCGATTCCCATGTCCAGATTTCATTTTTCAATTTTCAGAATATGATATCTACAGGGAGAATTCTTCTCTAAAAGCACAAAAAATAGCTTTGGCCATTTAATTCTTAATTCAATTTAGATAGAACATTTTTTTAGTGGCGTATCTTACTACTCGTTCGGGCTATAGGCTTATGGACTGGTTTTAGGAATGAGTAAGGTTATATTTATAGATTTTATACCCGAATTTGCGTGGAAGGAAAGTGGTAAACCATTTTGGAAAATATCACAAGACCGAGATTCAAACCGTGATCTCCCGGTCATCGGCAGTCTAGTGTAAGGCGAGAATAACATGTTAGACCATGCGACCACCATAATGGATTTATAACCAATTTATATACATTATTATTATTTATACACTATATGCTTACCTTAAATAGGAAACAAGAAAACTAATTATAAATAGATAAAATCAATTCTTAGCCAAAGTAAACATGAGTGGAATGAGAGCGTAAGCGTTGTGTGTTCAAAGAATCGGAAGAGAGGGCGTTATAGCGAGGAGAGGAAGCGCGCAGGTATTTAGAATGGAAGGTAAAGCCTGTGCGACTTTATCTGCAACGCCTCCAAGCAGACAACACCGTCCAGTGATTGCAGTCAAGTAGAGAGGCACGGGTCGGCCATGTTAAGTGCCCTGCATAGGATGCTGTACCATGTTGACGCCGGGGCCTCAGTGGGTCGGTGACCTGGAAGATGCGCCTGTCCTGTCCACTCTGATGAGACAGCTTGTGGCGACATGTGGGTAGCGTGCAAACAACAATCCCCCCCTTCTCTCTTTGTCTTTATGGTAAATAGGGGAAAGCCTATTGCTCGGACAGTATGGTCGAGACGAAGCTATCTATAGTTCTCTACACGAGCTAAGATTCGCATTTTTAAATATTTTATCAAATACATTATGTTAATTGGTACATTTAAATCATAATTTTTTAACATATTACACTAAGGGGTAAGATTAAAGAAGATTATTTAAGGAAAATGCACCCTCAATAGAGTGGGAAGGGAACTATCCCCGTAGCCCCTAGTTTGGATTTGAACCCCGACGACCACAATTCTGTATATTGTGAAACTGACACCTTAGATCAAATAGTCATCGGTGTGGATTTTATAAAATGCAGATTGATTCTCATCTATGAATGGCAAAATCAAGATATTATAAGGAGAGAATTTTATTTCCGAAACCAAATAAAATTGTAATTACTGAGTACCAAGCTACTACTGTCATGCCATCAGGTAGAGAGCACCTTAATTAGTAAATTGTCAACCTCGGTGGTCTTGAGGTAAAGTCCTTGCCTCAAGGCTCGATGTTGGTTGGTTCAATCTCAGCTGAGCTCGACGGATTTATCTTGAGTGGTAAAAATCCTTAGCACAACCTCCTTCGGAGGGGAAGTAAAGCAGTCAGTCTCATGTCGAATGTAGCATGCAAAAGAAACCTGAAAGGTATTTGAAAATACCTTATCCAGCAAAACTGGTTGACCCTTTCACTCTCGCTCATAGAAATTCTCGTGTGCTGATATAATCAGTCGGTTCAAAAAGTGCACACTAAATACCACAAATAAATAAACAACTAACAAATTAAACTTGCTCTTCCTGACAATATGGTACTGGTGGTGTGGTTCCTAATAGTAATTGCAATTTTCAATTTAAATTTTCTTTATTATAAGCCCATAACACCCATAACACCCCAGCACCGATAAATACATTAAAATATTCAATAACACGTAGAATAATTATTACATATGAGGGTGACCTGGCGGTCTAGGGGTAAGGTGTCAGACTTCTATTCTGGCGGCCGGGGTTCAATCCTCGGTCCCGGCATAGATTTATCTGATTACCAAACCCTTCCTTCACCTCTGACAATACATCTTGTGAATGTGGGGAATGTCAGGCCTCCACCGTGGTTAGGATTCCACGTTAAACTGTAGGTCCTACATTTCATCTCACAATCACCCTACCACTACACATTAGCGTAAGTGCGTATAACCCGAACGGGTAGTAAGACGCGGTGCTAATAATAATAATAATAATAATAATAATAATTACATATGACTTCAATAATTAATTATAACTAGACAAAATATTATATTATTAATTGAATACCATATAGTATACTGACGTAAAGGGACCAAAAATATTATAAAAGGAAACTATTTATATGAACTTCACAGTAAAAAATGGGGAAAGTATTGTAAACTATTTTAACCTCATATGAAATATTAGAGCCTTGAGGGGTAAGGGAGCCCTTAAAATTCCTTTCCAAGTTTGGCTCTTCTTTTATTATATATTCGGCACATTTAGAGTTTTTTATTTGTTTTTTTAGCGTATGCCATTACTAACCAAAAGGGACATGTAACTTAGTCCAGTCTTCTGTATGTATGTTATTCACCACTTTGGTAGACTAGAGCTTTGCCCAGGGTACACTTATGAAGGTTGTCTACACGTACTTGCAATGATGAGACGATAGTATGACCCAGTAGGAAACTTAAACCTAAACTAAGCCTTATTTACTAACCTCCGGGAACCGTTGAGATAATTCTACTTAAGAGAAAAATAGTTTGAAAATCTAACCCTGGACCCCTAGGCTCGTATCGAGGTGCATTGACCCCTACATCATGGATCCTGATAAATCTGGAGTAAACGTTACGATTACAATGCCCAAGAAGACTGAATTTCTAAGAGTTACTGAGATAAAATGTATTTTTATTACTATTACCAGCGAAGAGGACCACGTGGTCTAAGACATCAGAATTTAAATAGACTGTATTGCATCCATCCGGGAGTTTAAGGTTCAAATATTGGCTGGGTACCCTGAGAATGGCTTGCTAAATGTCAATTTTCATTGTAATTCCCCTCTCCCCGCTAATGCATTTTTTCTCTCTTTCTAACATGTCCCCTCAATCCCCAATCCTTAAAATTAGTTAAGAGTAGTTAAGTTAGAGAGTAATAATGATAATTAAAAATATAAACCCTATATCAATCAAATTTATGATTCTTTTGTGTGTAGGTTTTTTAAATATGTAATATTTGTTTTTAATTGAGTTTTAAACATAATATTTATTATTAAAATAACGTATAACCAACATTAGATAAGAATATTGTAGGTACAGTAGATCCCAGTAGCATTGCAAACTATAATTAATTAATTAATTATATATGTCGGACAAAATATCCAAAATATTTTGAATAGTATTGTTCTAATATGATACCGGGCAGTCTTTAGAATTATGAAATATATGAAACTCAAAATAAATTATGATAAAATAGCCAAAGAAATCGTTTTATAATGGGTTTTTAATATTGCTGTAATATATTACTGAATTATAATATTATTATTTAGAGTTAATATTACAACTATTTAAGAAAATCTAGTACTATTAATGAAATTAATGTTTCTAATTTTAAAGATATTTAATAATATGTTAAGGTGAACTGGTGTTCTAGGGGTAGGGTGTCGGACTTCTGTTCTGGGTGTTTAGGGTTCAATCCTCGGTCCTGGCACAGATTTATCTTATTGCCAGACCCTTCCTTCACCTCTGACAAGACTTGTATTAATCATAACTTGTGAATGTGTGGAATACCAGGCCTCTACCGTGGTTTGGATCCCACGTTAAACTTGTAGGTCCTCCATTTCATCTCACAATCACCCTACCATTACACATTAACGTAAGTGCGTGTAACCCGAACGGGTAGTAAGACGTGGTGCTAATAATAATCATAATAATAAAAACAATAATATGTTAAATTGTTTAAAATAGTTAAATTAATCTATGTGGAAACAGCTGGAAAGCTATAAATGCTTAGCTAAACATTTGTATATATGGCTTATATTTATTCCTGACACAGTTATTTTAATCCACTCTTTAACGGATAGTAATTTACTACAGTGAATTTTATTAACTGGATATTATATCAAGTCTACAACATTAAAACACTCGCATCCATGGGCACGTGTACTAAACAGCAAGTATCTTCTTGTTTGGTTTGTCAATAATGGGGAGGTCGGGGCTTGAAACCCAGTCCATTGTACTGAAACTGGTTTAACATAAATAGTTTTACATTCTCCCTCCATGCAAATGTATATACAATTCTTGTAAATTCTACCTTTCCCATCTCTACTCTAATTAGAGTCGTTATATAACCTGCTCCGGTGGTATCTCAGCCTAAACTCTAAGGCGTCACTCTCGCAGTAGACTAGACTGCCGATGACGGGGAGATTGGGGTTTACCCCGATTGGGTGTACTGAGGGTGGTTAAAAAAGTTTTACATTCTCTCTTCACTCAAATACGGATATACTTCCTCAAATAAAACTTTCTCATCCGTAATACATTAGCTTAGTTAGTATATAGGCGTATAACCCGAACAGGTAAGAGGACGCGGTGCTAAAAAAGACAGGAGTTATATAAAGGACCCTACTAACCTTGATAAAAACACCCAACACCTCTCCCAAACTATTTTTCAATGAAATGGTATTTATTATCTGGGTAACAGAAAGATACGACTACCATAAGAAAATATCACATTATTTACGGTGAGTAAATGGATCGTGAGTAATTATTTTTACAGTTTTTATCCAAAATATAGATAAACATTTCTACAGTAGATAAGTTTAGTTTAATTTTCTAGATTATTATTATTATGGTTATTATTATCGTAATTATTATTAACATTATTATTATGTGCTCTGTCTTACGACAGGTCCATTCATTTTGTCGGTGAACTTAGACCACCAACGCCCTGTTATCTACCTCCTCCTTGAGATTCCAGAATTTTATTCTTTACTTAATGTCATCAAATATTTGAATCATTCTTCTTCCTAAGCTCCTCTTTCCCTTAACCTTTATTTCTATGATGTTGTGCAGAATACATTCCCTCTTAATGAGGTGTCCGATCCAGTTTGCACTGTACTGAAAATTCACATTCGAAATGGTTCTCTTCTCTACCACTATTCTTAGGATGTCTTCATTTGTCACTCTGTCTGTTCACCTGATCTTCTCAAGTCTTCTCCAGCACAACATTTTAAAACTCTCCAAGTATTTCTTTTTCATCTTCCTAAAAGTTATAGTTTCTGCTCCACACAGCGCGATACTCCAAATGTAGCATTTCATCAGTTTCTTCCTCAGTTCCTAACTCAACTTGCTGGTCAGCAGTAACCTCTTCTTGCTGAAAGCTTCCTTAGCCATGTAGATCCTTGACTTAATTTTCTTGGTGTAGTAGACATCTTTTGTCAGCACACTTCCCAGGTAATTGAACTGCTCTGTTTTTTCCAATTCCTGGTTTTAAATTTTGATTCTCAGTGGCTTTTCATTTTTTGAAATCACCATCACTTAAGACTTCTCAATGTTGATATCCATTCTCCCTGCCTCCACCAGATTGCCCATCACTTCCTGCATCTCTTCTGAATTTTATTATCAGCAATGCTAGACCATTTGCGTATTTTATTGCGTTGATGACGCGTCCTCCTATACGGAAATTGTCATGTCCTTCCAGGGAATCCCTGACCAGGCAATTTCCATCTAAGTTGAATAAGCTGGGTGACAAAGAGCATCCCTGCCTCACTCCTCATCATATTTCTACGCTGTTGGTATCTCCATCATTCAGCCTCACCTTCACTCGCTGTCCCAGGTACAAGTTGGCAATCAGACTTCTTTCAAGATATAGTAGAATAAATGTGGTGAGAATTAGGTAATTTGACCAGGAAACTTTTAAATAAAGAAAAATGTCCAATTCGAATTCCGTGATGCTCATAATAGATATTTAAAGTATTGTTAAAATTACTATGAGTAGAAATTGGACTAAATGTATCCACTGGAGCAATATTTTACTTCTTTTAGTCCACTTTTTTTTAGTTATAAAAACTTTCCTTATATAACACTTTAAATGCAACAGTGTGGATTAAAACAGGGTTTTAAATACTTTTGTCGGTTTTCTTAACTATTTATACCATTTATTATACCTTAACCCGGGCAAATAATGTGACCACCAATGTATGTATTTTTTTCTAAAGTATTTTCTATGTGGGCTTGTGTTGCATTTAACATTTTTCAGTAATTGTAATAGGTGTTAAACCTGAACGGGCAGTAAGACGCGATGCGAAACAATAAGTAAGAATAAATGCACAATACCTTTATTCAAGTCTCCAATTTTTCAGTTTTTATAAACATTTTATGACAATATAAGTATTTAACGGAGTTTTATGAAGGTAGGTTTGGTCTAGTCAGCAATTTATTTACTATATGGCTGGGGGCGGCTTAGCTCAAATATTGAATGATTGAAATACATTTAGATACAATATTGTCGGAGCTTCCGCTAAGTTCTATTGTTCTGATTGTTTGTTTGAAAATATAAAAATGCAAACATAGCCGATTTTTTTTAATAACACATATCCTTGTACTGGATTCTTTTTGTTTATTTTCACTAATAATATACACTCTGATTAAACACCAGACAATACATATTTGTTTTCATCCTATTTCGTAAAAGACAATATAAAATCAAACAAGTCTTTCTGTCACAAAACATATTATAAAAATCCTTATGAAGGCTTGAGTATGAAAATAATGGACAACAGCATGTCGTTTTGTGATCATATATATGAGACACAAGCTTGTGTGAATGGAAAAACAGATTGAACATCCCCTCTACCCCCACTTCCCGCTTACCCCTAGCTCCCCACCCCCTTCCTCTCCATATGAAAATAAATCTCTCTCAATATCAACCCACACAAATAGGGACCCTTTCCCCTCTTCCCAGTTTTGACTTGACAAAGGTCTAGGGAGCACTAAATTAAACCTTTGATATGGTTGATTTATGACTCCCCCCAAAAAAAAAGATACTATTTTTTTTACTCCTAGCTCCCTCCCTACCTTTATCCAAGGTTTTTGGATTTAAACTTTAAAACCAGGGGTGATTTAATGTCTTAAGTATAAATTAGTAAGGTCAGGGTCTGGTATTTAAAAAATATATCCATTTTGTAACCATATTTACGCGTAAGCTTTATTTACAGTATATTCATGTTTTTATTTTTGACATTCATTTGATATCAATGAAAAGAAAACTTACTTATTTTAGACGGTAAAAACAAATCCCTGACTTGAATGACCACAAAGTCAATAACAGTAGAACCTCGACTATCCGGAGTAATTAGGACTTGTTTATCCGTATAACCGAAAATCCAGATAGTTGATTTTATAGAACATAAATTATACGTCACAATCGCACAAGCTTTCTCATATTGTGTATTATATATATATATATATAATTTTCAAACCTAGGTTTTAAGTAAACTACCTTTAACCATTATGTTTTCCTCATAAAAACAAACATATCATTTTGTTGATCAGAATAAATACTTTTTGTAAATACATTTTAAACCCAGTTGTGAAAATAAATGCGTTTTGCTAGAATTTTTTTTAACTTGTTGGGATCACTCTGTAAGAGATTCCAGTTGCTGTTTAAATATGCCCACATACTCCGGTGGCCATATGGTTTAAGGCTTCACTCTCGTCTTAGACTAGACTACTGACGATAGGGAGATCGGGGCTTGAATCCCGATCTGGTTTACTGAGAATGGTTTATCTTAAATGATTTCCAACTATCCCTCCACGCAAATGTGGGTACACTTCCTAAAATGTCAACCATCCTTAATGTCACGCCTAGATTTCATAGTTGTTAAAAGTTTAACTATTCATGTTGAAAATGTTTTCTAATTGATTGAGATTGAGCTCTTTAACTGCCATGTTTATAGTTTTTTTTTTAATTTAACGAGCTATATCGAGCGAAACTGTTTTACCTGTGAAACAAAATGTGCTGTTTTATATTTATAAATAATAAAATACTTTTGTTTGTTCGGTTATATAGTTTGACCACATCAGGGTGATTAGGGGACAAAAGTTTAGTCTGGTTTGTTTGTAGCGGGCAGGTCATAGCTCGAATCCCAACCGAGTGCACTGAGGGAATTTATTCATAAATAATATACCCATATCCTTCCACGCAAGTTTGTGTGTGTATCTTATAAATTCTACCTTCCTTATCCATATCTCACTAGTGAATTAAAGGTGATCCGTTTCAGTGGCTGAACGGGCTAAGGCGTCACTCTTGTATTAGACTGGCCTGTAAATCAGAGTTCGAATCCCGGTTGGATCTACTAAAGCTGTTTTTTACTAAATAGTTTCCTACTCTCCTTCTATGCAAATGCTGGTAGATTACCTAAACAATTCTTCCTTCCATATACCCACCCCATTAGAGTAATTATCATACATGCGTTTAGCAGGTGAATACCCCGGCCACGTAGTAAGACGTATGTGTGTAAATAGTAAAGATATGGAGGGATGATTTTACGTGATGATGCCCCTCTTCCCTCCTCTATTTCAATCTGCCCTTAAGCCACATATGACGTCAGCAGCAGGAGGCTGAGAAGAGCAGAGTCGACGTATGGATGGTCTTGTTAGAGAGCCATGCTTGTTAACATAAATTATAGAGTGCAGGGGGTGCTAAAGAGGTAGGGAGGGAGCCGGGTTACGGCCACGCCATCCCCTGCATCAGTCTCATAGCCGAGACGTGCATTTGCCCCTACCAGCAGCAAACGCCAAATGAAGATATAAAACGTGGCAACGTCCCGCATTTATGAGCTAAACGCGACTAGTGCATTTTTAAGGGGGTAAGTAGCGCTGTTTTCAGAAAAATGCCACATTTCATAATAAACAATTTTGCATAAGATTATACAGTTTTTTCATCCTAATGCTCGGTTGTCCGATACGTTAAAGATGTATTTTATAGGAAGTGTACCCGCATTTACATGGGAGAAAGGTGGGAATCCACTTAGAAATACAAATCCTCAGAACATCCGGATGGGGCTCAACACCAACCTCCCTGAAATCGGAAAACCAGGCAAGATGAGACTGACGTCTTTGTACGCGTGACCGTTGGTGTAAAAATTATTTTATATTGGTTTGCGTGGTTTAACTAGTGAGATTTTGTGTAATGTATTGGCGGTATGTTCAGTTGACTAAAATATAAGCTTTTGCCAATAAAATAAACAAATCTTAATAACTATCAAAAATATTAATATGAGAGCTCGAATGAAATACAAATAATTTGTCAACAAATTAATATAGGCCTAATATCAAATCACCAATCTACCTCTTAGAATTCAACCAATCATATCCTGTTTAGTGAATCTAAAACTATGTGAATGGCCGCTGGAACAGTTTACTGACCTATTAGAAACTTAAACTTAATTTATCAGTAGGAGAAGTAAGGTACATTTAAAAGAAATGTCCTAGCATTCACTTTAAAATAAGAAAGAAAATCACGCTACAAAAATAAATCAATCCATAGTTTAGATGATCAAACCCTTGGTTCACGTGTCTTAGTAAATCATGAAAACGCACATATAATTGCAGGTAAAAGCTAGATTCACCCTTGAATATGGCATGTTTGTTTGCCTGCAAGACCTCCCACGGCTCTTCTACCCTTGCGAGCCGCCTTCAACCAATTATCTGCTTAATTTCCGGGACATAAGAGGATCTCCTTGAATGTAGGTGTGATGTACATCCCTCTAATCCCATCACCGCGTTCTTCAGACGACGTTTTGACTGTAACAGCCAGCGCGCCCCGTACGCCTTCAGCCTTGCTTTCCCCCTAGCACGTGGCTGTCAAATGACTAGGGTGGGTTGTTGACGCGTGCAGCAGTTGAGTCTCAACAGATGTAAGTAAACGACTAATATTGACGAGACTATTACGATAGGTTCTGAAGGATGATATTCTGATGGAAGAGCAGTTTTTTTTGTGTGCCAAAAATGTGACTTATCACCAGTTTGTCCGCGTTGTCGAGAATACCACGAGGAACTTTAACTTAAAAGTCTGTTCACGGTAGGAATTGTTTTCTGAAAGGCCTTTTTCCCTACAAGAAATCTATTAAATAGTAGGATATTGGTAGGGAAAATGACCTTTCAGAGAATAATTCCTACCGTGAATGGAGTATAAACAGGCTGACTGATGCAGACGTGGCAAAATCACCGTGTCTCATTGAACCTTCTCCACAACCTATGGTAACGCCAAATATCCTGTCAATGCATCCGGGCTGGAGAGCCTCAGGGGCTTATAGTGGGTCTCATGCTCTTCTGTCTACATGAGAAGGACATACCAAAGTGCCTCGACACTTGTACGGCAATGCACGTGGTACTTATAGCAAAGTCTTGGAGACGACAGTAGTTGGGAAGTTACCTCAATGTACACCTGCAGCTGATGAAGGTGTGGCTGGCCACCAGGTGGACGAGCATAGAAGTAGGAAAGGGTACCACCGGGCTCTTCACAAGGAAGTGAACATATAACACGCTGGATCCACTTTGAGTCTTCAGAAACCGTATAAGGTTGATGGACAGCGTTAAGTACCCCAATCCAACTTAGCATCTACATTTGACCAAAAGTCCGATCAAGCTCAGAATCAGGATATCCTAAGTCCACTGTTAAATAAACCTAGCACCCTGTTCACTAGGAATGATCTTAGGCTGTACAAGCAATTGTTCATATCGGTTCTCGACTATGCTTGTCCCACGTGGAGATAGCTGTTGAACGCGCACATGGACAAGATGTAGGAATTCCACAACGGGTGTCTGAGAATCATTGTGGATGCGCCCTGGTATGTCTCCAATAGGACTCTGCGTAGAGATTTAGTTATACCGTGTATTACTTCCGGAAACCTGCACAGTCCTTCTACGATAAGGTACCGGGTAACACCAATCCTCTTATCCAGGGGCTTGGAAACTATGTAATTAATCTGAGAGGATCCCACAAACACCTCGAAGTTCTATTAGGACAATATAGATGTTGATAACTATGTAATTAACCTGAGAAGATCCCACAAACACCTTGAAGTCCTATTACGTCATATAAATGGTCACTACTCTGTTAAGAAGGGAGCTTCTATTAATATGCTTCTCTATTTAAATTGGGCCCCTTCCCGTGGTAGCGATGCACTTTATACCGTGTAAAGTACATAGGCTGCCAGGTTCGAATACATGTTGACTAGGGTACTGTATTTTTGGTGAAACTGTTGAGAGTTTTGAGCTTCTCAAGGTTAAATTATCGTAGTTTGTAAGACTCGTAAAAGGTGCCCATCCGCAAAGGGCCCCACTCTAACAATATACTAAATACCGTTGCTAAGAATATTGAAACTTGGAATACCGGCAGGGCGTAATTATTTTCTTTAGCATCGAGTTTTACTACCCGTTGGGGGTTATACGCTCGTGTACTAATTACGCTAATGGTTTTAGGGATTAGCAAGGTTATATTTAGAGGAAGTATACCCACATTTGCGTGGAGGGAGAGTGGAAACCCATTTTGGAAAACTACCTTCAGTAAGTAGATCATGCGGCCACCGAGGCAGGTGGTGGAGTGAACTGATAATTTTTTCTAAGCGGCTACGCACTCTCCCTCTACATAAATGCCGGTAAATCTTCCCTAAAGCCTAACTTGTTTATCCCTTCTTCACTATCGTAGCTAGAAGGTCGTGTATCAAGGCGCAATACGATGCGATGCGATACCAAATGATTTATAAAAAACCTTGGATTGATATTTTAGTTTGACACATATCATCTTAAAATTACTTTACTTAATTACCATTGAACCACTCATTTAAGCATTTGACAACTTTATAATCTCATTTTTATTCAATTATAGTAAGATTTTGAACTTTGAAACGTTAATGACTCGGTAACAATACGTATATTGAAACAGTCTTAAGAACAATTAGATCTCCTACGCTTTCTTTCATCCCATCAACTTTTAATATTTAAGATTTATCAGAGTATTACGCTGCCAAGAATGTTTTTAATGTAACGTTTCTCTTCGAACTTTCTTTTTAAGAACGAAGTTTTGGCAACGTTTAGTTCATTAGTATGAAATTTCATTGGCACAGTAACAATAAGATAAAATGGATTTTGTTCAATATTCAAGACATGGATTTTATTCTCATGAAATAATATAAGTATTGAGTTTCTATTTTGATTTGATGGTAAAAATTTGTTAATTATTCGAAGATTGCTTCGCATTGATTGAAATATGGATTAAGGAATCAATATTTTCAGGTCGTGGTGGCCTACGATTTGAAGATTGTGGTTCAAACCCTGTTTGGATAAACAATTTTTTCCCACAAATGATTTATCAATCTCTTCTCCTCGCAAATGAGGATACATTAAATCTAAATGTCACCTTTATCCCTATATGTATTTAGTGTATATGTGGATATCACAAATGTGTAGTAAGACATTATAGACATAAGAAAATATGTTATTGTATTATTGACATGACATTTAAAATTCTTAGAATTGTTTAACCTGATTCGGTGGCTGCATGGTCTAAGGCATCACTCTTGTGTTGGACCAGACTGCCGATGACAGGGAGATCGAGGTACTGAGTTTTTTTTACCCAAAATGATTTTCTACTTTCCTTTCACGCAAATGTGAGTACACTTCCTCTAAATTCAATCTTCCTCAAATCTAACTCATTAAATTAAATTAATTTATATATATATATATATGTGTCAGTATATCCTTAACAAGTAGTAAAACGCGGTGCTAGTAAAATTAATCGTGTAACGTTATTTAATAATTAATGTTAGTTATGATTTATAATATTTACTTAAACTGAGAAGAGTGAGCATGGTGTTTTAAAATAAATACACCCTCATCAGCAGGGATATAGGGTAGAAATATCACAAACATAAAACTAACCTGAGTAGCCTACACGCAGCTGATATTAAATCACTGACTTCACCATCAGTAATAAGTGAAATATGAATTTAACGCAACATACCACGTGGTCACCAGCATGGCGTATCTACTTCTCTCCTAAAAACAAACTCAGGATAAAAAAAACCCACTTTTTTCTATCTCAAATTGTTTTCTGTCAGATCAAAATTGACGTCGTTTATTTGGGGAAAAGCGAAATGATGTTGGCCACGTCAAGGAAAGTAAATATCCCGAGGGCCAACTCTTTCCCCAACTCGTGTTCATCTCGAAGTGAACCGATTCCCTACAGATGCCATCTCTATTTTGTTCCGCCAATCACCATCACGTGCCCTCCCCTGAGGAACGAAAAGCGCGGGAAAAGACACGATACACCATCGACCATTTAGGTGAATCCTCTTTTGGCGTTCCTTGATGTTCTTACTTCTCTTTCGAACTTCTTACGTTGAAAATCAGCGTCGGTGTGTTTATCTAATTCAACTCTCTCTTATAAAAGAACTGTAAAACACAGACATATCAACTCTTCAGGGTATTTCATATAGTAACTCTCAAATATATTTTTTATAAAAAAAATCTCAAACATATAAGAACTCCCAAATTCATTTCTAAAAGAGCTCTCAGATAGATGTTATATTAAAAATCTCAAACACATTTAAATAAATCACAATGATATCTTCTATTAACACTCAACACATAAGAATTCTCAAACTAGGTTTTACAAGAACTGTCAACTACATGTTCTTTAAGACTCTCAAACACATTTCTTATAAGAACTCCCAACAAAATCTTATATAGAAACACTAAAACAAATATTACTGCATTTCTTGAAATAATCTTATTTAATTTTCATTTGTTTGAGGTGTTTAACGTGCACTTTTTGAATAGATTATATCATTACACGAGAATATCTATGATAGAGGTCGAAAGGGCTACCAATTTTGCCAGGAAAGCTATGTTTTCATACCTTTCAGGGTTCTTTGACATGCCTCAATCGACATGGGACCAATGGCTTTACTTCACCTCCTGTGAGACGGATTTTTATAGCTCGAGAAAAAGTCATCGACCCCAGCTGTGTTTGAACCCACGAGCATCGGGTCTTGAGGTGAGCACTTTACCCCAAGACCACCTACGTCAACATCATAATTTAAAACTAAGAATTTGGTTCATCAGCCACTGGAAAAACTCTTGCCAGTCTTCGCTAGATTTGGATCCTACTGGTTTTGCGGTGGTATCTTTTAAATATTAAAAAAACCCAGCACATTTACTACGTTAAATCAATTAAGTTTTGAAGTTGTACCCATAGTTTTGTATTAGAAAGCGATTTTTACTGACAATTCAGATAGGATTGTTTTAGGAATAGGTCCTTAGACTATTTGTTAGTTATTTAAAACGTAAATTACTATACATTTGAGTACATTTTTATTTTAGTTAAAAATATTATTATTTATAGTCATGTGAAGAATATTTAGTATAGTTAAATATCAAAAGGATCGGAAAACAAACTTGTGTTAAATATCGTGGTTTTGTTTATTATTTAATGTTAATACCATTTAAGTTATTGTAAAGTGTTGTTTAGCAAACTAAATTGGACTTAAACTTAATAAATAGATATCTGTCAGTAAGCTATTTTTACGAATATCTAGCTTAATCACCTTTAAGGATTATTAGAGTTTTATGCGATTAATTATTTTAATCGGGCATTTAATAAGAGTACAGATAACTGGGGGACTGTCTTAGCCTAATTCTAATAAAACACAATAACCATAATATCAGAGTAGATTAATTTTACGCTGAATTAAAGGAAATAAACCCAATTATACATATATAAACTTTGAGGTCTGACCAAAGATAGAGCTCGGGAACTTTTGTGTGCATACACGCTTCCGGATGAACTGAGGATGTCAGACTTTATTCATATATTCATGTATAAATATGCACACCAGGGGATCGTTGCAGCGATGGCTGCAGATTATTGAACTGAAACGTTTTCTAAACTTTTTGCAGGGAAAAGTTCTATATAATAAGACCTCACTCAACTTTCTAGTCAAAAGGTTGCTCGTCAAAGGCAATCAACTTTACATTGATTTTTAGTTTTTGGTATATATTTTGATTCGAAACGTATATTTTCCCCCTTTACTCCATGATGAAAACTTTTAAACGACCTCTCTACCAGCTCTCTATCTATTCGTTGCACCAAAAGCACTCAAGTAAGAATTGAGCTGTGATTATTTTTAACCAAAGACAAATATTGTATTTACCTTTATACAAATACACAAATCATGGTTTCCATGATGATGTTAACAAAGAATGATTGCACAAATTAGCCACTGCCCACACTGAAAGAGAAAATATAAAATTCACTATAAAAATTGGGTTTTAATTTTAGGCTACTATTTTAGCTGATATCCTTGACCCTCTATCTTTAAAATGAGTGCTCATTTTGTCCTAATCGGTTAAGCCGTTTTCTCGTAATTTAAACTATCGGAAATGGGCTTATCAAATTATATATAAGATAGATATGTATTTATATTTACACATATTTATATATACGCAGGTGTAGATATGTATAATTTCTAGACCTCAAGAAAATTTGCTAACGTAAATAATCGTTATTAATGTAATGTCGTATAAGTGATCATATATTAATTAAATTTGATATAATTTTCCATACGAGACTGAACTTTTAATATTCATCAAATCGAATTCAAGAACAATACGTCTTCTTAAAACCGTTTTTTATACACTCGTCAATTCTTGATATTCGCTCTTTATGGATAACAATCCATCTTCTAATAACCCTTTGATATTCACTCTTTATAAATAACAGTTCATCTTCTTAAAAAAAGATTTATTCGCTCTCTAGGAATTACAGTTTGTCTTCTTAGCGTCGTCCTTTCTCTAAGGACAACAGTTCATTTTATAAAAACATTTTGATATCCGCTCTTTAGGGATAACAATTCGTCTTCTAAGAACCCTTTGTTAACCTCTCTCTAGAGATACAAGTTGGTATTTATAGAATATCTTGATTTCCTTTTTCTATAGATAACAGCCCGTTTTCTAGGGAGCTTTTGCTATCCGATCTCTAGAGATAGAAGTTGGTCTTCTTAGAGTTACTTAATGTCCTTTATCTAGGGATAACAGCTCGTCTTCTAAGAACCTTTTGTTACTCGTTCTCTATGGATAAAAAATGGTCTTCTTAGTCACTTGATGTCTTTTATCTAGGGATAACAGTTCATCTTCTAAGAACCGTTCTATATCCGCTCTTTAGGGATAGCAGTTTTTAATCTTAAAACTTTTTAATATCCGCTTTGTAGGGATAGCATCTCACGTTTTCTTAAGTCCTTTTCATATCCGCTTCCTTTGGATAGCTGGCCGTCATCTCAAGACCTGGGAAGGAAGAAAGGAAACAAAGCTAGAAAATACACCAGCGATCAATAATTCATGAGGGGGAAACTTTCTTCCCTCGTTTGTGTTTTAAAAGCGCTCTCACCCAATAAACGAAACAGCTCATTATGGATGCGAGTGATATTTTATGTATTTAATTATCTGAAAGCCATCAAGGCAGTTGTTCATTCTTTTTTTATATATATATCAAGCCTAGGCCATGAAATAAACAAAAGCTGCTCTTTTTTAAGTGCATTGGGATTTTTTTAAGCTGGGGATGTAAGAAATGCGAGAAAAGGCTAGTAGTTTTTCAGTTTTTATAGCAAAGAATTTTTTCGACCAAAATAAATAAAATATTGATTCATTACAATCATAAGGGTTTAATTTTTTCATATGGTGATACCATAAGTTCTTTAATATATTTCATGAGCATAGCGGCATTAGACGACATATTTTTAGATGAATATAAAAAGTTGTCATATACTCGTATTTTAGGACAACCTTGACAAATATTCAAGAAGCGTTGATTTCACCACGTAATAATTAAGCTTCATGTTTATACTTGAGAAATATTTTATTCATTTCGATAAGAAAAGATTTGATATGAACACTGCAAAAATACTGATCTTATATCGCGTCCCCTACATCTCTGTCATAATGCACATTTATTATCTGTGCACTGGCTATTAATCACTCATATTAATTAATTTAAGATGAGCACTGCACTAAGAGCTTCAACAGATAGTTAAACATTTTCTTTTTCATTAAAAATAATATCAGAGTCTACCTCTAACAACAGACCAAATATCAGGATCACGTAATATGGTTTGTCGGGGATGAGGAGGTGGGGATTCAAACCTCTACCGTTTGTAATGATACTAATCTAAATGTTTTCCCACCCTCTTGCTAAAAAAGATTGATATATTTTATCCAAATTCTAGTTAACTAGTCTCTACCCAAAATGGGTGTTAATTTATGTTATGATAATTAAATTAGCAATAGAGTAAAAAGGTGAGATTCATGTTAGAGTATAATATCTCATTATTAAGTACTACTATATAAATCGATCTTTTTATTAATGATTGAACAAATAAATTTATTTTTTACTAACTTTTTACTATTTGATAATTTCGTTCTATTTTGTTGCTATTATTATTTAAACAAGCTTATATTTTTGTATAATACATTAATAATACATATAGGTTTTACATTTTAGTTTTTGTTAATTATTTAAGTAAATAATCAATATAAACATTTCAGTATTTGATTTTATAATATGAATAAATTTTGTTTTAATAACTTACTAAACATTGGTAAAAGTCATGCCAGCTAAAGAAGTTATACAGGATTTAAAAAAATATAAAAAATATTAAAAATAAAAATAAAATCGATAAATATTATATCCCAAACACTATTACATTTTAGAGCTGTCTTTAAATGACTGCTACCATCTATTTTTTACCCTTTTCTTCACGCGGCACTGGTGCATTTTTCATCCAGATCCTCCCCCTACCCTCGAACGGGCGCTATTTATCCGTCGAGTGGTTTCTGTGAAGGGGAGCGGTCGCTGCTATTGATATCGCCAAGGGTAGTGTGGAGTGTCTTCAGGAGCATCGTGCCAGCTACAGATTTTAAACTTATTATTCTCCTCGTCGGCGTGGGGACGGGAAATAGAATCTTCTGCCATCTCTTCTTGGCGGAGGAAGTTCCCCAAGTCTATATCCTACCTTTCTCTTTCTATGTTGGGACGAGACCTTTTAAAGAACAATTTAAAAACCAATAAAAGTAAGTAAAAAAATTGGAGAAAAAGAAATTAAGATGATCCGTTGTACTTACTTACTTTATGACACTATAAACTCGAAAAGTTCATTGCCGCACTTAAAAAGTGCACCACCCATCTCTATCTTGAACTAGTTCTATCCAGTCCACCTCATTACACCCTATCTCTTTCAAGTCCATTCGAGTGTTTTTCTCCCATCTGCGTCTAGATCTTCCCATTGGTCTCTTACCATTTGGTTTGCCATTCAGTATCATGAACACGGTTTTAGTTTATCCCATTCGTGCTGCATGCCCTCCCCATCCATAATCTAAGAAACTTGACTACTCTAACAATGCATTGCGGTGATAACAGGGTATGTAACTCACCATTACGTAGCCTACTCCACTCTCAAGTAGCCTCATCCATTTTTGGTCAAACATATCTTCATAAGACCTGCTTAAGTGGCAGAATGGTCTAAGGTGTCACTCTAGTGTTGTTCTAGACTGTCGATGATAGGGAATTCGGGGTTCAAATCCCAATTGGGTGTATATTTCCAAATGGCTTTCCGTTATCCATTCACGCAAATGGGAGTACACCTACTCTGAATTCAACCTTCTTCATCCCTAGCTCATTAGTGTAATTATAACATAAGTGTATAGCTTGAATAGATAAACCTTCATAGTCATTATCTATTATATGTACAATAAATAGATATAGTATCCACTATCTTGCTGTGTATATTAAAATTTACAAATTATACTCTCTCTATTGATACTGATAGATATATTTTAAAATACATACTATAATCTTTCTAAATATATATAATGTATATACCTTACTTTTTTATTTTTAAATGCTGCAGTAAAATAAATATGGTTTTAAACATGTACTTTTAGCAAATAAAATATTACTAACAAGTGACTTTCCAAATGTGAACGATCGCCCAGCTTGTATTTAGATGTATTTGCTATCAGTACGTATTTAATGTTTTGTTATATATATAGTCCCAAACGTGGTTAAAAAGGTTCACTTTCCTTCTTTTTTAAAAAGTTTGAGCACTACACTTATGACACCAAGTCATGTTTAATTTTTACAGCTATGATTATATTTAAACATTTATTATTTCTATTTTGGCCTTTAGCTATTAAAATTTATTAATCTTGTAAGAGTAAACTAAAGTCTTTAGCGTCAACCGTGGGATAAGCTTATTTTAAAGTTGAACACGTTTGGCTATGAAATATCTACTTGGAGGAAGATTATATTAAAAAAAAGGCAAACCAAATGAAAAATG
This sequence comes from Timema poppense, assembly GCA_902141375.1. NCBI lineage: Eukaryota > Metazoa > Arthropoda > Insecta > Phasmatodea > Timematidae > Timema > Timema poppense. The sequence continues at coordinate 62,081 of CABFOV010000831.1, read as the reverse complement.
ATTCATAGAATTTATTTAGAAGTAAGAAATAGCGTACCAGACCTGTATTTTCTGATAAATCATACATGAATTTTACACATTTTACTTTGGTTTTATATTAAAATGGAAGCTACCGATGACAAAGATGTCTTTTTTTATATATATAGTCTTTTTTTGCTCGCAGATGGCGTGCTGCGTATTTTCCGCTCCACCTAACATCGCTCCAGCATCCGACATGGTCCCGGGAGATACCCGCGAGATGATACAGAGTTTTCCCAAAAGAAGACGAACATTTTCTTCACGTGGGATAAAAGGGGAAGAATATCACGTGAGGCCTGGGAAGGAAATGTATTTGATCTCGACACCAGCCCCGATACTGTTAAACCAGAATAAACAACACGATCGATCCATAACCGTAAAGCCGGCCATTTGATTCTTAAAGGGGACAACAGAATAGTCTATAAAATATACGAGCAGTGGCGGAAAATTCATCTAAGGTGTCGGAAATGCATCGTCTCTTCATCATCGACGCGGGAGGATCAGTTATTAAATGGTGTCCAGATGCACTGGAGGGGAAAAGTGGGTTTAATATGTGACTTTCATTGTGGTTTTTGCATCCTCTTTCCACACTAGTGTATACTTACCTTTCCTATATTTTATTCATGCCAGGCCTGCATAGTGGTTCGGATTCCACGTTAAACTGTAGGTCCTCCACTCCATCTAACAATCACCCTACCATTACTCACTAACGTAAGTGCATATAAACCGAACGGGTAGTAAGATGTGGTGCTAATAATAATAATAATAATATATTATATTCATCCCTGTAGCTTATGTGTGTGTATTATTATTATTATTGACAAGCGAGCTTTAAATCAACCCTATAACAACCCAAAACCTGCTTCATTGGCCGAATAGTTTAAAGCGCCACTAAATAATTAAACTAGCCTGCTGATTACGGGGAGATCGGGGTTCTAATCCCAGTTAAGTCTACAGAGGATGATTTTTCCTTAATGTTTTACCATTCTTCTTCCGCGCAAATGCGCGTAGACTACCTCTGAAATGCTTTCTTCCTCATCTCTACTTCATTAGAGTAATTATTATACATATGCGTATAACCTGAACACTGAACAGGTAGTGAAATGCGGCGATTAAAAAAACCCGACCTAAACTAGAACTAAATATTAGTAAGATTGTTTATAAATGATAGGTATCCGCATTAGAGTATAGAGAAGATGTATAAACAACAAACATTTTAATCATCTACGGAAAAACACCTTTCAGTGAATTCGACAGAAATTAGAAACTCGAAGTCATCTTTGTCACTGGCATTTCAGTCTATTGTGATTCTAACACCCTAATCTGCATGACCACAGTTTGATAGCATCATTAATAGCCCTTTTGTTACACTTTTAAGATAAATTATAACTAAATTTTCTCTCAGAGGAAAGAGTCCAGACTTCAAGGTACATATTTATCTCAACTCAATTAATGGAACGAGCTTATTTCAACACTAGTGACGGAGTTTGAGCAACTTGGGGTCAGCCTGGTCATGTGTGTCTTTCCATGTGTGAAACCAGACCAAACAATGGAATCAATAAGGCAAAACGTGGAGCAGCCATTTTGTCTCCCGCAGCCGGAAGACAAGTGGAAAAGAGAGCGGTAAAGGGAACGAGGGGTGTCTGTCTCTATCGAACGCTACGGCGCTGGCACACCAAGAATTGAGATGAATGTTCGTGGACCTACAGCGCCGTGCAGAGCATAGTCGGCAGTAAGCGTGTTGATATAGAAAGAATGCGCACGGTTACATTTGGATGCTGTGTCAATGATACCGGCCACGTGCATTTCTTTTCACTTTGGGATTTTTAACGTGTCCCCCCTCCCCCAACCTCCCTTCAAAAAATGCTGTGCTTATCCTTAAAATTCACATTTTTTTAGCATGATATTTTTTTCTATCTCCGCGTCTTATTCCCCATTTAGGTTATGAGCATATATGATAATTATTCTAATGGCGTAGCGAGGAGGAAGGAAGCATTTTAAATGTAATATACCCACATTTGCGTGGAGGTAGAGTGGTGAAATATTTAGGAAAAAAATACCCTCAGTAAACATGATTCGGATTCGGATGCCGACCTCCCCGTCATCAGCAGGCCAGTCTAACACGAGAGTGATGCCTTGCGCCATTTGGCCACTGAAGTGTTTACCCAAGCGAGATAAAAACCAGAGTCTCTGAGTCTGAAACTCAAGGCTTAGGACCAACCTAAAAATTGAAAACAATCTAGAATTTCAAAATCACCAGTAAAATGAATTTAGTATTTCAGCTTGCCATCGGCGTGTTTTAATGCTAATTAGTGGTATAAACCAATAGTGGTAAGTAATGTATATTTATATAATTGTTTACTGTAAAATAAAAATAAAAATTAAAGTGAGAAAAGTAAAAATACCGTATTGGTCATGAGTGTATTTACAGTTAAATGTATTAATTTATTTAAAGCATGTAAATGTTATTAGCTGCTTCTTATCAATTATATTATAAAAAACGAGAGTAAAACCTATATACCGTTAACTTACCACTTAGTTAAAAGGAAAACCCACATTTCCACAGCTATACATTTTTAGACCTAGCCAGTAATCATACCTAAGACTCGTAGATTCGGGAGACACACTGGGCTAAGGTGTCGGACTAGAAGTTGCAGCATCTGATAGTTTTGTTTCTGTTCACTAAACGCTGATAATTGTATTTTATTAAGAGATAAACATTTTTTTTTTGTCAGGACAAAACTTTTAAACAAAAACTCACATTAGATTATTCTTATCTCTACTACATGGGAACTATCTACGCTTCCCTAGATCTTCATTACACCTATTCCATTACTGATCCAGATGAGCTGGACTTATGAACCATACTCACACCTTATTAACCGGGTAATTAGATAAGAGATCACGCTTGAACCAGTAAACGTATCACTATGTGGCTAGCTGCATTCTTCACTTGAAAAAAACAAAATTGAGAGTAGTTAAATATTTTTTTAAATTTTAAAATAATTATTTTAAATTTCTAAATATATTTTTTAGGTATTTTAAAATGGTTTCACTGGTCTCAATTCAAATGTATGTTGTTTGAATTGTTTTTAAAGCAGCGCCTCATACTATCCGTTAGGGCTATACGCTAATGTACTAATTACATTAATGGTTTAAGGGTTGAAGTAGGCTATGTTTAGAAGTAGTGTACTGGCATTTTCATGGAAGAAGAGTGTCAAAACTACCCTCAGTACACGCAACTGAGATTCGAACCTCAATCTCTGTCATCGGCAGTCTAGTATAGTGCAAAAGTAGAGCATTAGACCTTTCGGTATTGAAGCGAGTATTTGAAAATTAAAACATAGAAAACCGTATCACGTTGCGAGGCCTGGTTCGAGCTGTGTTACCTAAGCAAGGTGCTATGCTCTGATTCTGGTAGGAATAATAGTATCTGGCAGTTTATAATGTTACCAAAATAATTGTAATATATGCACAGATCATGTCATGTTAGCTTTAGCTGTCATTTTTGTTAGATATTGTCAATACCTATAAAATAATGCAGATAATATTGTAAAATGTTATCATTGCTAGCTTCAAATAAATATGTTTGCATTTTCTAAACTGTTCTTCCAACCAAAATCAGGGCTTACCTTTTAGCTAGTACTTAACTCTTAATTGAGCTGTTTTTCCATTATATCAACAGGTTTGCAATTAACTAAAGGAAGGTTGGCCTTTTACTTAGAGCTGTAAGATATTGATATGTTTTTTTAAATACGTTTAACACCGTGTCCATTAGTTACACTGGATTGAGGAAACTGTACGACTAATATTGGAAAACAGCGTTGTCATTATCTCTAATTCGTGCGGTCAATCTACCTGTGAATATAATACAAGTTTAGAAACGCAGATTCTTTGAGATTTCCATTAACTCCTTTTACTCAGCACACTCTTTCGACATAACTGAAAATAAGGAGATTTGGTAATAGTTAACTGAGAGAAAACGAATAAAATGCTTTCCTCCAAAAATATTGTATTTCCCTAGAGGTTATATTAAGTTTAATTACTTAAATTTAAGGTATAGGGATGGGGGTGAGGGAGAATATCTAAGAGGTAGTGGTAAAATCGTTGATAAATTCACATGATAAAGATAAATCCTCGTGCACCCATCCATGATTCAAATTGAGGCGTTGAATATAATACATTGTCAAACTACCTATTGGGGATATTTGGTTGATTCCCGTTCGGGATGTAACTTAGTGATCACGTGAGGTGAAATTAGACAAAATACAAATATTTCACAGTTGATTTCAAAGTTAGATACCAAGTAGTTGCGCCAAAATGCATGTAAAAACCACAGTAAAAATGGCAATAACCCAAGTAATAGATCAGTAAATGTTTCTTTAAAAACAACCAAGGTAATTTCACATTTAATTTACCCATTACAAAAGCCATCAAAGCTCCAAATTATCACATTAAGACTTTCACAACAGCGTCATAAACACTTTGAATGCAACAGTGGACTGGCATTAAAGCCGAGGTGGGTTGTGTTTACCCTCGCAATAAACGGGTCCCTAGTTACTGTCTCGTCACCCGAAGAAAGATCATACCGGACTTTAAGTGCTCCTCTATATCTCCCCGTTCCTCTTCCTCCTCTGATCGAGAGATGGGTGAAATGAAGCCATTCCGAATGGGTCAGGAGCTGGCCGTGGTTTATTGCCCAATAAAAACCAGAAACTACAGTAAACTGTACTATTTGATATCGTCTTTATCTCGTCATTAAATCCTGCCCGACTTAAGGAAATCTGGTCAACCCACCCTCGTGCCCTTCTCCCCCTTTTCTCCAGCGGAGGGTTTCCTATTCGTCTGTAAATTATTGTTTGTTGGTACTTTTGTCACGAAGGTTATTGACAGCTAAATACAAGTGGCTGAGTTGAATAAAGTCGTTTTAGCTGCAGTGCACCCTCATTAGTTTGGTATGGGAGGAATCATATGTAGAACCCCCTCCCTCTCTTAACTTCCGCCCCTATCAGCTGAGTGTCCGACTGAGATAAGAACCTTGAACTACTTGATAGTAAAATTTATTGTGAGTCTGACACACCTAATATCACATGGCCATCTCGGGCTACCCGGAAAGGTAAACCTAATTACCGGGCGGGGGTTATTTATCGACAGAAATCTGACAGGGCCTCCAGGTGGACGCTTGAAGCGACTTCGTCCTACCTCTACTACTACTAATAATACTTAGCACCACGTTTTACTATCCGTTCGGATTATACGCTTATGTACTATTTACACTAATGAATCAGGAATTGGAAAGGTTGAATATAGAGGAAGTAAACCTGAATTTGCGTGGAGGAAGATTGTAAAACCATTTAGGGAAAACTACCTCCAGTTCACCCGAGTGAGATTCGAACCTTGATCTCCCCATCATCGGCAGTCTATCTCAACATTAAACTAGCGCGTTAGCTAACTACGCCACCGAGGCGGGTTTCCCAGTTTAATTAATTGTTATTGGTGGTTTTTTAGCACCATGCCTTACTGCCGGTTCGGGTTGTACGCTTATGTATTAATTACAATATTGGTTTTAAGAATTAGGAAGGTTAGGTATATTTAGAGAAAGTATACCCGTATTAGCGTTATTTTGGAAAAACCACACTCGGTACATCCGACCAAGATGAGAACCTTGATCACCCTGTCATCGGCATTCTAGTCTACTGTGAGAGTAACGCCTTTAACCATGTGGGCACCGAAGTGAGTATTGATGCTCCTTGAATTAATGAGACGACCACTTATGTAACAAATGGTCACGAACGAATTAATTGACAGTTTGAGAAACTATTACAAAATATACGTCATCATTGCAGTACAAAATAAATTAGCAAATGTCTCAATTCAGAAAAAATAAATTACGCAGTGCCTTACCTTAATTTTGAACCTAAAGCTTTTCTAGCAAAGCCAAGGCGGGTCGGAAACCTTGGCCTCTCGCACTATCAAAATAAAGCGCCCGACCTACTCGGTCATCTCCCCCTCTTCTCCCCTTCACTACCGCCTCGTAAGTTGAACGACGAGTTATTGGTGCCGCCGTCAGAGTGTGTCGTCTCTCGTGTCGGAAACGTTGGCACAGAGTACGTGGAGCGTTGTCAGTTGTCGTTCGAGTCCCTATAAATCCCCCTGGGGCAGACAACTACATCTGGAGCGGCACGACGGTGACGCACCGAGGTGGTCAGTCGCAGGTGTGCCAACCAAACCCTGCGTCGCGACGCGATGCTCTACTTTATTTCTATTTTTTTTTTCAGTTAAAGGAAACTCCTTATACTTATTACTACAAGAGAGCGCATCGAGCCCACGACCACCTGAAACAGTGGTGATGCGTGACTAATGCGTTAACCTCTTCTGGTTTAGTTTGTCGGCTTGAATCCCAGACGGATATACTGAGTTTTACTATAAAGAAATAAAATATATTTCACTAGAATAATAAAGATAAAAAATATATATGTTTAACAGCATGTTATATTGAAATTACTTGTTATGGAGTAGGCAGTAAAAATATGTATACAGGGTGTATTTTAATTGGTGTCAAATAATTTAGGAGCGTATTCCTATCAACCAAACATTAAAAAAATACCTATACAAACATGGGTCTAAAACGCTAAACTTCTACGGTAGGAAGAATTTTACTGTTTATTTAATAATCAATCTAACAGAAGAAGCATTTCAACTAAACAAGACAAAGTTTAAAGGAAATAAATAAAACAAGAACACAAGAAGAACAAAGATTTTGTTACAAAAATTATTCCAGATGGTGTCCTTTACTTCGATGCATTCTCTGAGCCTACGTTCCATGCTCTGTCGTACTTTGTTGAGTATACCTGGAAGGTTATGTATTTGTTCTCATCACTTTAAGATAAACCTTTTTAAAATGTCAACAACAGGCACAGGAACTGTGTAAGCAATGGACTTTAGATGCTCCCAGAGATTAAAAAAATCCATCGGGCACAAATCTGGTGATTAAGCAGGCCATTCAATGGATCCGCTGCTACTAAATCCATCTTTGAGGAAAACCTTAAATAACTTTAAAACTAAGCATTTATAGACCCACGTTTATATGAACTTTTCTTAATGTTCGGTCGATGAGAATACGCCTCTAGAATATTTGACACCGAATTGAAATACACCCTGTGTAAACGGTAATGTTTTATATTACTTTTGGTGACCTGGCGGTCTAGGGGTAAGGTGTCAGACTTCTATGCTTGCGGCCGGGGTTCAATCCTCGGTCCCGGCAAAGATTTANCTCGACTGCTGAGGACGGGGAGATCGAGGTTCGAATCTCTGTCGGGTGAACTGGGGGTGGTTTTTCCTAAATGGTTTTCCACTCCCTCTCCACGCAAATTCGGGCTCACTTCCTCTAATTAAACCTCCCCAATTCCTAATCCATTAGAGTAATTAGTACCTAAAGCGTATAACCCGAACGGGTAGTAAGACGCTGTGCTAAATATTATTATTATTATATTACTTTTGAAATAAGGTGATCCATAAATTGAACAAAATAAAATGGCAAATAATTCAATAGCTGACAATATGTATGTCTTATATTGATTTTGGTATTCTGTATCAGGTTATGAGTTTTTAAATATTCTCTCTCTCTCTCTCTCCATCTCTCTCCCTCTCTCCACACACAAATGCGATATCATATAACTATCCTCTAAAGTCTACAGTTGTTTCCCTACCGCGTTAATGTCCTTTTGGCCCGTATGGATAGTAAAATGCGTTGAAAGCAAATCCACGGCTACTATGTACTACAACCTGCCAAACTCTTTTGTCTGTGTGGGGATCAAAAGGAAGGGGTAGGCCATGTGAGACGCGGCTAAATGTTTTAGAATAAAGTGTGGAAATGAGAGACAGTAAGGGTTTTAAGAATAAAAGAGCAAGTACGACTCGGTGTATAGTTGTTGAAGCGAGGGGAGTATTAAAGGATAGGGAGGTGTGGAGAACGTTAATGAGGATGGATTAAGTACGAAGTTTCTTTTTGAGATATATACATAGTGTCTTGGCTACCCCGTAAGGTAACAGCGTGATTATGTATGTGTGTGTGTATGTATGTGTGTATGTATGTTTGTGTGTGTATGTATATGTGTATTTGTGTATGTATGTGTATTTGTGTATGTGTGTGTGTGTGTTTGGTTGTGTATGTGTATGTATGCATGCATTGTTGTAACTATATTTCATGGTATGTTGCGGTTATTTGATTCGAATTACATCGTTGCAAAACATGTATGTTGACCGTGTCAGCTAGTAATGCACAGACTAAGAGTACAAAGACTATTATTTGCACACACGATATTCTAGGTTGAGTACTTTCACGTACTCTACCATGAACATTGATAAATTGTTATTCACCCTGTGTTGTGAAAGATTTTCTTTGATTTAAAATTATTATTATTATTATTAGCACCGCGTCTTACTACCCGTTCGGGTTATACGCACTTACGCTAATGTGTAATGGTAGGGTGATTGTGAGATGAAATGGAGGACCTACAGTTTAACGTGGGATCTGAACCACGGTGGAGGCCTGGCATTCCTCACATTCACAAGATGTATTGTCAGAGGTGAAGGAAGGGTTTGGTAATCAGATAAATCTGTGCCGGGACCGAGGATTGAACCCCGGCCGCCAGCACAGAAGTCCGACACCTTACCCCTACTTTGATTTAAAAAAAGTGAACATTATTTTGTTCTATTTACTCTGTACTCACTATTACGATAAAAGCTGGATCTTTTCCAATATTGATGCACATTAATTTGGAACCTCAGCTACATACTGGTATAGGCTACAGCTAAACAATGGTTTGAGATATGTTCAAGATCATATAACATGTATATTCTAAAATTTGCTAAGTACTTGTAAAGCATGAAGGAAGAACAATATGTACTGTACATCACATACGTTTTACATTTTATAAATAAATAGATGCATTTTTTCAGGCTAAATACTCAAAATTTAAATAATTAGCTGTAATAAATATTGAGTGGATTTAGAATTTAAATTTAGCATCTTGTGGCTTCTCAGTTATAGTGTTCCTGTGGGTCGTTGCAGTGATGGCTGCAGATTATTGCATTACAATGTATTTTAAACTTTTTATTGGGAAAGGATATATATAATAAGCCCTCGCTCACTTTTTAGTTAAAAGTTTACTCGTCAAAAGAGCTATCATCTTTACTTAGATATTTATTTTTCGGCGTGAATTTTGAATAAAAACGTATACTTCCCCCCTTAACGCCCCGATGATAACTTTAAAACGACCCCTCTCCCAGATCTCTAGCTATCCATTGCACCAAACCACTTAAGTAACGATTGAGCTGATATTATTTTTAACCAAAAATAAATATTTTATTTACCAATATACAGCTTTACACAAATCATGGTTTCCGTGGTGATGTAAACAAAGAATGATCGTACAGATAAACCACTGCTCACACAGAAGGAAAATATGGGAAATTCGCTAGAAAAATTGGGCTTTAGTTTTAGACCCCCATTTTACCAGAATCCTGATTCACTAATCTTTAAAATGAATGTTCGTTTGTCAAAATCTGTTCAATCATTTCCTCATAATTTCTATTACTGGAAACGGGCTTATCAAATAATAAATATTAAGATATATGTTAGAGAGAATGATAAAATGTGATAGTGAAAATAAGAGTGTGTGATTGTGTAAGTGTGTGGGTGAGTGTGAAAATGAGAGCGCGAGTGTGAGTAAGTGAGTGTAAGAGACTGAAAATGAGCAATTGAGAGAGATTGAGTGAGAGCGTGAGTGTGAGTGAGAGTATGTGTATATGTTAGAGAAATAAATACTGAGAAAAGAGAAAAATAGTGTGTGTAGGAGGAGAGAGTGTGTGTGAGAGAAAGTGAGAGAGAGTTTGTGAAAGAGAAAGAAAATGTGGGGGCGTGTGAGAGAGAACGTTAGAGAGGGAGAGATTAGTTTCAAGAGAGAAAATTAGATTGAGAGAGCGTTAAAGAGTGAAATTAAGAGAGCAAGTTTGAGATAGAAAGTGAAAGTGAGAGAGAGCTTGAGATGGAAAGAGAGTTTAAGATAAAGGGAGTTTGAGAGAGAGAGAGAGCATTTGAGAGAAAGCTTTCGAGATATAGAACGTTTGTGATAGAAAGTATAATATAAATTGAGAGAAATTATGTGATAAAGAGTGTATATGAGGGTAGAGATTGTGTGAAAGAGAATGAGAAAAGACTATATTAAAGAGAGAGAGTAAGTTTTATAGAGTTAGTGTGTGTGTGTGTGTGTGTGTGTTTGTGGGGGTGGGTGGGGGTGGAGGAGAGAGTGAGAGTGTGAAAGAGTGAAAGAATTAAATATAAAGAGAGAAAATGCAAAAATATAGATGTGGTACTCAAAACATTACGGTACCTTGAAATATCATTCCTTCAAGATTAAGTATCAACATGGAAATATACGGTAACTGAACCTACTGTATTTGTAAGAAGGAGAAAAGATAGATGAAATACACAACACATTAATAATAAATATCGTATCCTCAAAATTAAGTGGTAAAATGAACACGTATATTAACTAATGTATTTGTATTGTGTTACTATTTGTTAAAATGAACATCAAAACCCATTATTTGAATATAATGAAGATCAAAACCCATTATTTGAATATAATGAAGATCAAAACCCATTATTTGAATTGTCTATACACTAATTACACTAATGGATTGGGGACTAGAAAGGTTTCATTTAGAAGAAGTGCATTCGTATTCGCGTCGGGGGAAAGTGGAAAAAATTGAGGAAATACTACCCTCAGTTCACCCGACAGGGATTGAACCCCGATCTCCCAGACATCATCAGTTTCGTCCAACACAAGAGTAGCGCATTAGACCATGAGGTTACCGAATCAGGTGCCTGCTAATATTAATCTTGCTAAAGTTGTTAGCGCTTCGACCATTTCACACTATCTAATTTATTGTTGACAAGTTTATCGTTCTGTTCGTTCTCGTTCCTTTACATTTCTATTTTAATTTTTCTCTTCACCTTCTAGTATGCCAACCCACACATTTTCTCTTGATTTTTATATTTGTTACTTTTATGGTTCTATGTAGAAGCTTCATCTCTTGCGACGAACATTCTTTTGAGATGTATAGTTCTATCCTACGATTCATTCTTTTAAAATATTTATTTTTATTTCTTCCATTTTTTTTAAGGTTTGGGAATAAGGGGTGTCTTTTATTTCATTCTCAATTTCCTTTTATCATCTCACTTCTTGTATATTCATATTTAGATTACTTCTCTACGACACCGATATTTTATGTTTCTTTTTCATTCATCCCTGCCTCCTTTCTTTCCATTCTGTCTCAATTATTCTCCACCTTATTGTACCTATCCCGTAATTCTCCTGTCACACCCAGACAACCGACACTAGTCGTGATTTACCCAGAACCCTCTCTCCACTTGGCACCAGTAAAAATGGTGTTGGTCTATTTTTAAAATGTGGAACTACCGTCTCTTTCTAGATTCAACTGACCAATCGCACAGCTCCTTGCAGCGTATCCTGACTGCCGCGCACCAATATCTGTCCGTTACAGACTTAACCAGATTATTGGTAGCATCTAGTGTTCTTAGTTTATTTTAACAGTTAAATTTGACAACCATTGACATGCCTTAGTATCCTTGATCCTATCAGGGTCAGTCCTCAACATCGCAGTAAAGTTGATAAGGTGGGGATTTAGGAGACGGAAAAAAAAGATCAGTGTTTTTTTGCAGTTTTTATATAAAAACTATTTTGTCCAAAATAAATACAAAATTGGTTCAGTACAAATATATAGTATAATTTTCTTAACATGGTGATATCAACAGTTTTTGAATATCTATTAAGGGTTTCCTGGAATGTAATGTATTTTTTTCTCTTAATTTAAAGGTTTGTCACCTAATGCCGCTATGCTCATAACCTATACTAAACAACTGTTGATATCACTGTGTGAAGAAAATTAAACTATATGTTTGTACTGAAGCAATATTTGATTTGTTTTGACCAAAAGAAAGTTTTAATATAAAAACTGCAAAAAAAAAAACTATTATTTTCTGTTGCCCCACACAACCCCGCCCATAGGTGCTATATGGGTGAGCTCTGAGGCGCGTTTATAAATCACGAATTATTTATGAAGTAGTTTGATATTTTTTAAATATTGTTTTTACCAAAATGCAGATGAAAGTTCTAACAATTTAAAAAAAAATACATTTTTAGTTTAAAGTATTTTTAATAAAAGGTGTGATAACTTACATAAAACAATATAAAATCAATCTCACATTATTTTAAAATTTGTATGTGGTGACCCTATCAAAACATAACTTTATATGATAGAGGAAGGCTAGAGCTAGGTTTCTAACCCTTACCTTTAATCAAAGAAGTGTACACATTTTCGTGTAAAGCGTCATTGATATTTTTTTAAAGTTTAAACTCAAAATTGTACCTTTTGAACTGATCAGATAACAGCTGGTAATTTTAGCTTAATTTTGTTGAAAATGATGACAGCTAGAATAGCTACTAGGTAATTAGTACGTTTATAAATGTTTTATTTTAAATAATAGAAAAACCTTAATTAAAGTTTGTAGGAAATCAGGTGCTTTGATCAACACCTGGTGTATTTGATATTGATCTTGGTAGTAAAGTGACCTTGAATAATACAGTTTATCCCTGCATTCTGGTGATACATTTCCAACAGGAAAGAAAAAAGGTAATTTGTTAAATTACTTTTTGAAAATATATATATTTATACGGTAGGCCTACTATAATGTGTTTGTTTGAACATATTTGATTGAAAAAATAGCTAAATATAATTTTAAAATAATTTTCATGATAAAGGTTTCCCCAAATATCGATATTATTTTAAAATAATATTTTAAGGAAAAGTTTCCCCAAAGCTCAACATATTTTTAAAGTTATATTTTATATAAAAAAAGTCTCCGCAAAGCTCAGAATAATTTTAAAGTCGTATCTTATAAAAATCTCTCCAAAGCACGATATGATTTTAAAATAATATTTTTTTAGAAAATTCTCCCCAAAGCTAACATTCTTAGCGACGTGACTGAGTCAGGATAGTCTGAGAACCATTCTACATTAACACCGGTCTCAAAATTACTCCCACACTGTTCCTGTAAGGATTCGATCCGGAGATTACTCTTAATTCACACACAGACACGCACGCACACACACACACACAC
>CABFOV010000831.1:17686-48604 GCA_902141375.1 Timema poppense | reverse complement strand
ACACACACACACACACACACACACACACACACACACACACACACCTGGCCACATGACAGGAATTGAGGAGACAAGCGTCATGACCATTATTGCCGCTCCATTACTATCCGACGGAGCATCTAAACAGGTAGCTAAGTGGATGTAGAATATTTAGCACAGGCACTTAAGACGATTGACCCTTTTCATTTAGCGTGGAAATGCAGAGCCGTGGGAACAGACGGTTATCTTCAAGAATGTTTATTGTTTTGCAATTTTCTTTTCGGAAACGATTTGTTCAAGAATAGAAGCATGTTGATTAAGTTATACTTTTTATATAAACACCTCCTTTATAATTTTAACAGTGATCAAAGATCGATATAATTGACATTTTTCAATATAAAACTGCCGGATTTGTGACCCAAAATAAGAAAGTGTAACAATTAATAAACTCATTATCTTAGAAGGTGTGTTGAAGATATTAACATAAACATTTCACTCGTTCTCGAGAAAACTGATACCTTCCCAAACAAAATCGGTAGGCCCTTTCGCTCTCACTCATAGAATGTCTCGTGTGCTGATATAATCAGTCTGTTCAGAAAGGGAACATTAAATACAAAAAATAAATAATTAAAATATTTAGGAGCACATATAGTCCTTTCATAAATTAATGTGTGTCATAAATACTCAAACTACGTATTTACTTATTTCATGCAAAGATGTATTGGCTATTGATAAAAAAAATGATACAATCATTAAAGTACACTTATGTAAAATTCAAAAATCATAAATTCAAAATAAATTCATGTCTTGGAACTAAAATTTACTGCTCAATTTTATACACATGTATCTCATTGTCCCATAGACACGCTCATATGTGTGTATATAAATATATTAACACGCTCATATGTATAAATATATATATATATTTCTTTTTTCACTTTTCTTTGCGATTCATTCTAAATATTGGCCTTATTGAATTTCCTAGTTGTGACGGTAGAAAATTTTCTCTTTCCTTTTCATTTGAAATATCACCCCCTTCGCGAAGAAGACATTCTCTGGTTTCTTCCTACTCTTCGCGGGCTAAAGAAAAACTAAGGAAGCATTTTAAGAGCTTATTTCCTTTCCATAGAAATAGGGATTCATTTCTCTTTACTTGTAGAAGTCGTATTAAGATAAATTGGGAATATAAACTTCAAATGTCCAATATATATAATATTTAAGTGCTTCGTGTTGAAATGAACATACCTTGGCTTATTTTTATTTATTTATTTATTTAGCACTGCGTCTTACTACCCGTTCTGACTATAGGCTTAAGTACTAATCACAATAATGGGTTAGGAATTTAGAAGGTTGAATTTAGAGGATATAAACTCGCATTTTCGTGAGGGAGAGTGGAAAACCATTTAGGGAAAACCACCTCCAGTTCATTGGACCGAGATTCGAACTTCGATATCCCTGTCATTCCCAATATACTCTACTGGCGAGAGTAGTGCGTTAGACCATGGGGCCATCGAAGCGGGTTTGGTTTGTTTGACCTATCTGCATTATGTTCTAAATTATTTAGATTCTGGATCCATTTATAATCTGTACATGGAAACGTAGTTCTTAATAACTTCCATCAAATAATAAAAATACTCTAAACTGTTTCGGTGGCCACATTGTCTGCGGTGCCACTCTCGCAATAGACCAGACTGCCGATGACAATTATATTGGGGTTTTAATCCTTATTGGATGCACTGAGGGTGGTTTATCCTAAATGGTTTTCTACTCTCCTTCCACGCAAATGGGGGTACACTTCCTCTAAACTCAAAACGAGGATTTTTTCACTTTCATCGTGCTTGATTATAATCATATATTCCCAGGGGATAATATATAATTTAGAGGGAATGTTCTTGCATTTTCTTGGAAGAAGAGTTCAGTATTAATTCAGTACATTCATCAGGGATTCGAATCTCCATATCCTTGTCACCAGAAAACTAGATCAGACGATAATTACGCCTTTGTTCACGTGTCCACCAATGCGGGTCTATGAAGGATTATCTAACGTATGCCTAAACTTACTACATAGTAATGTGGAAATGAGAACTTAACTAATTTATTAGAGATAAGTGGTTCTCAATAGGCGGCCCACGACGGATGTCAGTCTGGCCCGAGGTATATTTTATTATTATTAGCATCGCGTTTTACTAACCGTTCGGGTTATACGCACTTACGCTAATGTGTAATGGTAGGGTGATTGTGAGATGAAATGGAGGACCTACAGTTTAACGTGGAATCCGAACCACGGTGGAGACTTGGCATTCCTCACATTCATAAGATGTCTTGTCAGAGGTGAAGGAAGGGTTTGGTAATCAGATAAATTTGTGCCAGGACCGAGGATTGAACCCCGGCCGCCAGCACCCGAGGTATATAATTTAAAAAACCTACGTCACTGTTTTACAGCGTACCTCATTAATTCCTAGATAACTATAGTAAGGTTTATTTTAAAATTTATGTATTAACTTTTATCAATCTTAAAATAAGAATAATGTTTATATTATTATGAGGTAGGCTACTTAATTTTTATTTTGAGTATATTATGTAAATTTATCAAATTAAGTTTTCACACCCTCTGGCTTTTCCCACGAACAAAATTATAATTGTGGCCCTTGATGGGAAGTATTTGAGAACTACTGTTCTATAGCATAGTTATTTATTGTTTTCAGGCACATGTATTTAATAACAAATTTGTTTTAAATTATTCCCTTCATTTCATCATCATCATCATCATTATCATCGTTTGTGATAGTCAACCACTTCATAATAATTAAAACATATTTCTGGTGAAGTATAGGGTAAAACATATTAAAAATATATACATTTATGACATTTTGAAAAATGTCACGAGCACATGTACGAAATAATTAGTAATAGTTTATTTGCTGTATGGCACGCAATAAAGAAAGTTACAGCCAAGTGCTAAGCGCTTTAACATTTTCATAAACTCCAATTCATCAAGTCTACAAGTCGTTTGTTAACTCCCTCCCCCCTCACCTCTACACCGACGTAATGTTGCCAACCTGATTATGACAGGCGACATACAAATGGGTCGTGCCACATACGTAAAGAGTTTTGTTAAGTTGCCAAGTTTGGACTTTCCTTGGACGGCAAGAAAGTTCACCTTGTCAACGTCACTTGTGTTTCAGTTTAAAACACAATAAAACATTAAACAATTTAGTTAATTCATTTATCTATACTGTTAATTACACATATTGTTAAATAATATCGGCTACGTTTTATCCGGTGACAGCACTGATTACCTGAGAATTAACTATCTAACACCTGTTCCAGTGGCCGAATGCTCTAAGGCATCAATCTCGTGTTAGACTGGACTACCTATGACAGAGATATTGTGTTTCGAATCTCGGTTGGATGTGCTGAAGGGATATTCTCCATGCAAATGCGGGTACTCTATCTATTTTCAACTTTTTTCATTCCTACTAATTAGTTTAATTAATACATACGCGTATGGTCTGCATAGGTAGTGAAACTTGGTGCTAAAAAAAACCTATATAACGTGAGACCGCAGGATTAGGAGCGTGAATTAAGGACCTTTATCAAGATTTTAATGGAAAGAGGATAAGAAAATATTGAGTTAAAAAACTGCTATCAGTGCCCTAACCAACCCCGTGGTATAGTAGTAAGTACACCTGATGACGAATCTGGGGGTCATGGGTTCGATGCCCAGCTGGTAGTAAGGGTATTTTTCCTGAAAGGGCAATCATCTAAAAGGTCACCAGGGTTTTGTTACTTAGGCTTAAGCTAGGTTTAAAATCACTCCTGGCTCTACACCTTCAAAATAACTATCATCATACCATCTCATTGCGATTACGTCGAGTAGACAACCTCCATAGATGTAAGGGTGACCTGGCGGTCTAGAGGTAAGGTGTCGGACTCCTGTGTTGGGGGTCCGGGGTTCAATCCTCGGTCCCGGAACAGATTTATCTGATTGTCAAACCCTTCCTTCACCTCTGACGATACGTCTATTAATCATAACTTGTGAATGTGTGGAATGCCAGACCTCCACCGTGGCTCGGATCCCCACATTAAACTTCAGGTACTCCATTTCATCTCACAATTACCCTACCGTTTCACATTAGCGCAAGTGCGTAGAACCCGAACGGGTAGTATTACGCGGTGATACTAATAATAATAATAATAATAAAATTCATAGGTTAACCCTGGGCAACTTTCTGTGCCACCAGACTGGCTACTAGTCTACACATAAGGTGACCTAACTATATTCCATTCACGGTAGGAATTACTCTCTGAAAGGTCTTTTTTCCTACCAATATCCTACTATATAGTAGATTTATGGTAGGGAAAAAGACCTTTCAGAAGTCAATTCCTACCGTGAATGGAATATAGATATATTTATCCTTGCCAAGTTGCCATATGCTAAAAAAAAAAAAAAGTGCACTGGTGCGGGATTGAACTCTGGTCTCACGCCTGCATCAATAGTCGCATTTTCAAAGGCGTTATTCTCCTAAACAGGATGGTGATAAAGTCTCAATAGGCAAATAGACACACCAATATAGGTGCTTATATGTGATTTTAATAAAAAATTAAACTCCACAGTGTCAGCTCGCAATTGAGATATTGACCGAGTGGTTGCCATCTGTTCGCGAAGATAATGCAAGCTTCCGCGGATAGAAGGTGTCATATGCTCAGCACAATGAACCCTTCGGCAGTTAAAGTCAGTTTTCTAGACGAGAGCCGCTACGTTTTCATTCAAGTAGCTCCTCATATGTCCTCACGAGCTTGTGTTGATGCCATTATAGACCCACCGCTTAACAGATAATCTAGTAGCACCGGGGATTTTAGGCCAGAAACTCTGACCGCTAGTCCAAAGAGGTGGACACATAAAGAATAATTTTAGTACATTAAGGCGATTGACCCTTTTCATTTGGAGTGGAAATGCAGAGCCATGGGAACCAATGGTTATCTCCAAGAGTTTTTATTGTTTTGTAATTTTCTTTTCGGAAAAGATTTGTTCAAGAAGAGAAGCTTGTCGATTAAGTTATACTTTTTATATACACACTTCCTCTATAATTTTACCAGCGATCAAATATTGATAAAATTCAATAGAAAGCAGCCGGCTTCACTACAAAAAGTAATAAAATATAACAATTAATAAACATCGATACATTATCTTAGAAGGAGTGTTGAAAATATCAACACAAAAATTTCACTAGTTCTCGATAAAACTGATATTTGCAAACGTATGATTTTTTCGCAAGACCTGTCCGGTAGCTAGCGTCATTAACGGTTTCTGTGATCTATCTGTTCTTGTTGGCGCGGAATGATACTTTGGTCGGTTGTGAAGCCACACCACGCCTTTCACCCTCCCGCCTACCATTCCACAAAATAGGTTTTAGTCTTGCACTCGACAGGGCCAATAGCCTTAAAGAGGGTATGTAGGGGATGCAAGAAAATAAGCGTTTTTGCTGTTTTTATGGTAAAATCTTTTTTGGATGAAACAAATTAACTATTTCTTAACTATAAATATAGAGTTTAATTTTCTTCACTTGGTGATATCAACAGTTGTTTAATATCTGTCAAGGCGAATATATTAACCTTTGATGTAATCATGTATGTTATTTAAATTACAGTAACATATCTTTACAAATAAAAATGGCTTCTGAACACGGGAATCTAACCCGGAACCTTTGGTTTGGTACGCCAATACTCTTACCACTAAGCTACCCAGGATTCATCCTAAGCACAGGGTCATTCTCCACTCATATTTTAAGGCGTAGTCTCTAAAGGATGTGTTGGCTAGCTCAGTTGTTAGATCATTGGCGTACTAAGCCAAAGGTCCCGGGTTCAATTCTCATGCCAAGGTGTCATTTTTCAATGTAAAAATATGATATCAAGATATGGCTATAATCGTAAATTAACAAATACAATAGTTAGGCTATTTAATTCATCACTAAACTACAGTAGTTGAAACAATAAAACAAGTTATGTTGATAAGTGGCGCATAAAATAGCTAATAAAAAGTAAATAAACTTGATCCAGGGGAAAGTAGTCTCGTTAGTAAATTTAAAATATTCATAATACATTTAAATTAAGATTTACTACAAATTATGTGACGTCCACAAATGTAAAAAAATAATATTTTGGAGCATGAAATATAGACACAAGTATCGAGCTCATTGATTCACCAATACAAATATCCTGAGCTCTATCCCGGTGTTATTTATCCAAATATCGTTGAAAAATCTATTGTAAGGTTTAATTTAAAAATAAAAACTGACATAATATTCAAATAAAAATATCATTGTGATTTTTTTATATAATAAAGATGAAATTATCAAGTAGTTCTACGTGTAAGAATTCGAACATGTTTTGAAAGCTGTAATACGTGTTAATATCTGCCTATCCTCTGTTATCTGGTGGTCAGAGTTCCAGGCTGCAGATCCAGAGCTCCTGGGTTCAATCCCCAGCACTTCCAGATGTATCTGTGAAGTAGTGTGTCTGTAACGGTGTCATCTAAGCCTCGTGAGGACAATGGAGGAGCTACTTGAATAGAAAAGTAGTGGTTGCAATCTAGATAATTGAGATTAACTGCCCAATGGTTCACTGTGCTGACTATAGGACACCTTCGATCTACAGAAGTTGGCACTATCTTCGCCATCGGATGGCGGCTTGTTGGACGGAATGGCTTGATTGTGGGTTAATGCTATGCATGGGATTTGTTAATATCTATGTGTAAAAATATATACAAAACCAAATACCACAAGGTTACATATATAACATTTTAAGTTTGTGAATGTTATTTCGTGTTGGTCGTAGATAGATAGTCTAATTTCTATGTCGAAATTTACTGGATTTCTGAGGACATGCAATTGAGATTTAAATTTCTGTTGAGTACACTGAAGATGGTTTTACACGTGTTTCATAACTGTGGATTTCCCATCCCAACTCCACACTATTATGGATGCATTTGCTTTAAGTTATCTTCCATATTCTCATCCTTTAAATCAATATGATAACCACATTGTTAAATGAAATATCAAAAAAACTTTGTCATCAAACTTTTAGTGGCAAAGGTTCAAGGAAAAGTTTTCTTATAGCTGTTTAGGTTTGTATCTGTCAAAGATGTCTAAATTATTGGCAATCTATTTCTTGAAAAGTTGTTTATTTTAAAACTTTATCAGAAAACTTTCCTTCGGTTCTTCATTTCGGGCCACTGTGTTATTTCTTCTCTATCGTATATTTCTGAAGTCTACTTCTAAGTCCTCTTGAGGGAATTGGTAGCGTCCTTATTGTCTACTAACACGTTATAGAGCTAGCAGTCGATGGAGTTTCCAAGAGACTCGCTCTTCAAGTTTAAAGTTTAGTCTACAAGTCGAGTTTCTTGCACTGTTTGACTTCATCCTGTCTTCGAAGCACGACAAAGTGTCATTCTTCTCCTTCAATACTCGTAGGTGAACACGGGACTTGTAACAGATGGCAGGATGGTTCTAAAGTAGTGCCATACTCACACATTGCCTCAATTCCCACAAGCAGGAGCGCAGTCTTGATGAAAAACGTCAAGCCATGCCAGGGATAAAACCCACAAATGTGAAGTAATGTATTCTGTTTTGTCACTCGCTCTGTATTTAGAGGTAAAGACTTGTCTTTTCGGTGCAGTAGGTTTATCTTTATTTGGAGAGGTTTTCATTTGTCGATAGAACAAGACTGTAAGCGCTGCTTCTTTATTTTTATCAGTGAACAGTTGAAGGCTAGAAAAATCCAAAAATATTATCAAAGAGGGAAATGTAAAGAAAGTGAGAAAAGGCGAATGTATTTGCAAATTTTTTAAAATTTGGCCAAAATAAAATAATCATAGAGTTTAATTTTCTTCACATGGTGATATCAACAGTTCTTGAATATGAATATAGCGGTATTAGATGAAAAACTATTTAAATGAAGATAACATTTATTGCGTGTCAACCCCGGAAAACGTCGGGTACTTTTGCTAGCCAATCATAAAAAAACAAACTGAATACACTTAGTTTGTTTTTATTTATTTTAATTTTGTTGTCTGGCAAATTTTACAAGCTATTTAAGATTAACTACACTAACAATATAAGGATGGAGGAGGTAAAACTTAGTTGAATTTTACCTGAATTTACGTGGAAGAAGAGTGGCCACTATTAAAGTAAAAACTTTCGTCAGTAAACCTGGTGGATAAGAACTCCAACCGCCACTGGAAAAGAAAACTAAACGAGTCTAGTCCATGTAGCCACCGATGCGGATGTAGTTTAATTAAAATTATCAAAATAAAGACAGTAAATAAAAGACGCCTGATTGCAACCGTGCAAGTCGACTGGGCTGCCGGGTTCCCTGACGCCGGATATGGTCGTGGTGGGGTGTAGTCTGAAATGCTCGCGTTAACACTATTTGGTATTCAGTTTGCATTTTATAGTGAGTGGAGTTTCGTACAAATCTTGTGTTCTGTTTTGATAACTGTCCAGTATGAATATAATAAATAGCCACTACAATCATTGCTTTAGACTGGATACATTTCCTGGGTTTTATGTTATGACCTTGAAGGAGTGGCTGTAATTGATTGTGTAGTTCTTACAAATATGAAATTGACATTTTGGAAAAAATAATCTAATTTGTATCACTTTTAATTTCCCATAGACTGTATCAATTCAAATTCAAATATTCATCACGCTTTTCAAGAAACGGGTGTACCCAAAATGTCCTGTGCTGTCTTTTGTTATTACGTCTCCTACGAAAGTACTACATGCAGACCCCGGTTTATAACTTGGCCGACTGGGTAAGTGCCCAGGGTGCCATAATTTAGGGGGTGCACGAGAGGTCCATATTTTTTTTCAAGGGGAAACATATATATTCTATTTACACATAAACTAAAAGTTGACCAAATTACATTATTCTTTTTTTTTGCGTTAATTCTCTTTGTAAAAATTCGAAATAAGTAAATCACAATCGATTGCCTGCCATACACGCATTCTAGTGTAATAATTTGCAAACTTACCCTTAGCTACTTATAATATCGTCTGCCTGTCTTGTCTTTTCATCCCCAATGTTGATTCTTCATTCCCAAGCTCGCTGTCAAGTGTTTCTTACATAATAACTTCTTTTCATTGATTATATGTTTGTTTTAAGTGATTCGTTTCCAAGTTTTAGTCTCTAAATATTCTTAGGAAATTAAGTGGTACTTAGTTAAAAAAGCGTGCTGCTAAAATCCACAACTATAATGTTAAACTATTTAAAAAAAAAGTTGAAACTATAATCTTTTTACATCAATTCCAACCTCATCGACTACTTCTCCCAATGTCCTGTAGCGCTCATCGTACGAGGGCACTGTGGGGCTGGTATTTGCAGTATTTATATTTTGAGCATGTGTTTATGTAAATTATGTATATAGTGGTGTTTAAAAATAAATAAGACCTATAAAACAAACAAAATATATTGTATTTATTTATTATGGCCCTAAATATAGCGTCTAGTAATAAATCAAAATAACCGAAAGATTATCTAATCAGTGTGCATTTTTCAATTATAAAACGTAGCTATTAATAGTTAGACAAGCTTATAAAAATTACAAGTGAGGAAAGGGGTGGGGGGTTCCTGAGATATCTATGCTCAGGGCGCCAAGCACATAAGCCCGGGTCCTGACTACATGTATAGCAATAGAGGCCCTCGATTCATGTTCGAAATTAAATTAAGAGCTCTCATAGCATGGGAGCTAAAACACATGTTCAAACCGGACCTGATGAAAACCTAATGCAACAAAATGGAAACATTTTTTCTTCGGGTTTTTTTCCTGGTCCGGTGAACCCTGATAACACAGAAAATAGTAATATAAATGAAGACGACAAATTGAAATACTAATATTCGTTTCAGATAGGGAATTTATTTATCTGAGTCAATATTGTATTTAAGTTTTCAATGTCAATTAAAAATAAATAAATACAAGACCATCCGCTTTGATATAGCCCCGTGTACTAAGGCGTCAGTGTCGTATAGTCTGGTTTTCCGGTAAATGGGAGGTTAGTGCACTATACTAAATAGTATCCCATTCTACCGATACAAAAACTAAGTTACGTTTACTCTAAATTCTACCATTCCTCTCCATTAGTGTAAATATGCGGATACATCATACGGATAGTATGACGCAATACTTTTTTTTTATCGCGTCATAGTACCTGTTTGGGCTATACGCATAAATTAATCACGCTAATGGGAATATACAGATGAGTAAGGTAGAGTTTAGTGTAAATGTACCCATATTTGCGTAAAGAGAAAGTGAGAAACTATCTAGGAAGAAGTATTTTCAATAAAACCGACCGGAATTCAAACCTAGACCTCCCAAGCAATCCAGTCGAAAATCAGAGTTACGCATTAAATTCCACACACAGAAGTTCCAATTCACTGCGCACTTCCCCCATATATCTGCAGATAACTAAGCTTGACGTATGAATACTTGAAAGTAGCTATGACGTTTCTAGGTATCAGATATGAAAATTGAACTGTAATAGGATGTATTGGCTTATATTAATTGACGTGATGTAGTGCACAAACTACAAGAGAATCATATAAGTTGTTTTCGTGTACGAACTGACAATATTCTCACTGGGAGTCATTATGAGAAGTACATCAGACTTAACCTACAAGCATCACGATAAAAATTGGGGGTGGGGGGGATATAAAAAGAGATAAAAGAAAATGTTTCCATGCAGCGTTAGTTACATCATTCTTTAGAATTTAGAGAATGTGTTGGGGTTTTTTGTTACTAGCGTAAGTGATAGGTAGGTGGGATGAAAAAAATACTTAATGTTGAACCAAGTTCCTCATCAATATCAGGTCCTGGGGGATTTCGTCGGACGGAACTTCACTCCGGGCAGAAGAAAAAAGGTTTGTGGAGGGGAGGGAGGGGGGTTAAATAAAAACGTTCACACTTATTCCTCCCACTTTCTTACAAGGAGCAAAACCATTAATCCCTTGTTGCGTTCCTTTTAGTTTTACTGTCTTCTTTTTCATCTTATCTTTCTTCATTTTTACTGTAATACATATACATACACATATTAGTGTCCATGGGTCACTAAATCCCAATTTAAAACTACTTTTAAGCTCAAAGTTAAAATTTAATTGTTTGAAAAATGAACAACATTAAGACACATTGCTACTTTTTGTTGCATAAATTAATTCTTAAATCAAGTTTAATATTTATTAAATAGACGTTAAAAACTCTACTACACTGATAATAAACCCACATAACTATTTATTTCAATTGTGCCAATAAATTGCATAACAAATATTATATTTTCCTCCCAATAAGAGAAATAAAGGTTTTCCACCTTCTAAAAATATTAGAGTCAATAAACATTTCTTTTTAAAAACCCGGGCTTGTTTAAAGTATTTTTGCCATTTGTTGGTATTTATGGCAAGTTAAATGAATATACATGTTTACTCGACAGTGTACGTTTGTGTGTGTTAGCAATAAATTAAAAATAAAGTAGAAACAGGCGAAAGAAAGAATTGGAAGAAGCAGTGGATTTTGCTGTAATGTCACAAGGGCCAGAAAAAACTATAAATTACTTGTGTAACCATCTGTAAAACGCCTTCCACTCCAACGTCTAAGACTGTAGCAGATTATGTTTAAAGTTGTATTGTTGGTCCCACCGGTAAATATAACTAGACAATCATAATTTCCGCAATGCTTCGCTTCCCATTAAAAGATGGCTAAATAATACCATGCATGCTTATGTTGTTTTTTATTGGTTTTTATTGTAGCACTTTCCAATTCTGTGGTTGAATGGCTTAAGCTGCACGTTCGCAATACACCTAACTTCCGATGACGGATAGATAAGGGTTGTAGTCCCGGTCGGGTGTACTGTGAGGGTGGTTCTCACTAAATGGTTTTTCCACTCCCCCTCCATGCAAATATAGATACATTTCCTCTAAATTTAACCTTCCTCATCCATAACACACTAACATTATTAGTGCATATGCCTAGGTATGACCCGAAAGAGTAGTAGGACGCGGTACTTGTGTGTGTGTGTGTATATATATAATCTATCGAAAATTACACATTACATGATGTATGAACGTATTAAGATTTTTTTATTTAGCACTGCGTCTTACTACCCGTTCGACACGCATATGTACTAATGACGCTAATGGTTTAGGAATTGGGAAGGTTGGATTTAGATTAAGTGAACCCACACTTGCGTGGAGGGAGAGTGGAAAACAATTTTTTAAAAACCCTCCTAGTTCACCCGACCAAGATTAGAACCTATATATCCCCATAATTGACAGTCTAGCTCAACACGAAACTAGCACGTTAACTAACTACGCCACCGAGGTGGGTATTATCATCATTATTATTATTGGTCAAGTAATATCTGTAACGATCCAAAAAGTGTCTTCCTATCGCAATTGGACTGTAGCTTAGTGATGATGCAATCCCCCTGATGTGTTCAACCAATATTGTGTCATGAGACTGAGTTTGTAAATACGTATATTATTCATAATCAATGCAATGTTCATGACAGACAAACAAACTCTTCATTTTATTAATATAGATTTAAAAAAAGGTGTGGTCTTGAGTTTATTGTAAAGGTTGATGTTACAGTTCATTTTAAACCATTTGAGAACTTTGTGATGACAACATTTTAAGACCAAACATGCGATGACCTGGTGGTCTAGGGGTAAGGTGTCAGACTTTTGTGCTGACGGCCGGGGTTAAATCCTCGGACCCGGCACAGATTTATTCTGATTACCAAACCCTTCCTTCACCTCTGACAAGACATCATGTGAATGTGGGGAATGCCAGGCCTCCGCCGTGGTTCGGATTCCACGTTAAACTGTAGGTTCTCCATTTCAGCTCACAAAAACCCTACCATTACACATTAGCGTAAGTGCGTATAACCCGAACGGGTAGTAAGACGTGGTGCTAATAATAATAATCAGAATCCTACCATCCCATTACGGGTTGGTGCGTATAGTTGCTTATACGGAGTATCTTACGGCGTAATGGTGGTTCCAGTATAAGAGACTCAACAGGTAGACGTATTTATATTTTGTTAGTTGGAATTATTTTCAATTACGATGGATACCGGAAAATTATTCGAGCTTAATTCGGTGACAAGTATGATACAGAACTTAAATTAAAGTTATTAATCTTTTAAAGGAAGAGGACAAGATCAATTTAAGGGTAGCAAGCTCTAGTTCCTGAAAGGAATCGAACTAGATACTGTCAGATTAGTAGTCTGGTGAAATACCAAAGACCAGAGATGTTTTGTATTATTATTATTATTAGCACCACGTCTTACTACCCGTTCGGGTTGTACGCACTTACGCTAATGTGTAATGGTAGGGTGATTGTGAGATGAAATGGAGGACCTACAGTTTAACGTGGAATCCGAACCACGGTGGAGGCCTGGCATTCCTCACATTCACAAGATGTCTTGTCAGAGGTGAAGGAAGGGTTTGGTAATCAGATAAATCTGTGCCAGGACCGAGGATTGAACCCCGGCCGCCAGCATAGAAGTCTGACACCTTACCCCTAGACCACCAGGTCACCGACAAGGATTCTGATAAGAAGGGACTTTGATAAAATAAAAACTTTTTTTTTGTGGTCAACATCCATTAAAGTTTATTTTATTATCAATAAAATTTTATAAATATTGATATTATCAAGTAGAAGTGACAGTTTTAGTGCACATGACTTGACGTATACATCTTTGAAAACAGTTTTTATAATTATTATAACTGTCTAATAAGTTCCTTCCTGTCTAAATCGAACTGTAGCTACTTTGACACTGACAGAATTATTTTAAAGGGAGGCGGTCAATTTATTTTACATAACATTGATTGAACTGCTTTGTTAACCGGAGGAGATAAGATGCCCGCACTGCACGCAATAAAATTGCATTTCTAATACATATACTATACCCGCCTCGGTGGCCGCATGATTTAAGGATTCGCTCTCGTGGTAGAGTAGACTGCCGATGACGGTAAGACCAGTATTTGAATCCCAGTCGGGTGTACTGAGGGCTGTTTTTTAATATGTGGTTTTCCACTCTCCCTTCAGTCAAGTGTGGGTGCAATTTCTCTAGATTCAATATTCCTCATCACTAACAATTTATAGCGATAAGTACTTATACTTGCAGCCCAGACGGGTAGTAAAACGCGAGACTAAACAATATATATACTATAAATTACATGTACATATGTTCGCAATTTTTGTCGGATATTTAGAGATGTGTATACATGGATATCTGTCCCTAGCACAGTTTGTGTTTATTTATTATTAGGAGAATGTTTCGCCTTTAAGAACCAATGCTATTTTTTTGGGGTAAACTTAAATTGTCCGTCATGAATATGAATACGTCATCAAAAGATGTCTATTAAGTGAGGTTTAACTGTAATTTAAATGTATATGTACCAAATTTACAATCCTTAAAATTAGAGGGCATAATTTATTAAGCATTATTATAATTAACTATACACATTTCAAAATTACTATTCTTTACATCACATCTAACAACTCATCTATGATTTATGCACTTTAACTAAGCTAATAAGGTATGAATGAGTAGGATAGATTTATAAGAAATTTACACGCATCTGTGTAGATAGAAATTAAGAAACAATTTAGGGCAAAAACACCTAAGGGTACCAGACAGGAGTTAGAACCTCAGCCTCTCAGTTATTAGCAAACCAGGATAGAGGAGATTTATGTTTAGACATTATGCAATTTTACAAAGGTTTGTTTAGAGCAATTTTATTTCTGATCAGGTGTTGATATAAAAAGTCGGGTCCAGATAGTATGGTATTGTTCTGTTGGGAAGAAGTCTTTAGAAAGTACAAACATATTTTAACAGTTAACTATGGTAATACTTGTATTATTTTCTGGATATTGATTAGGGCTGTTCGAGTAAGCATTTATCACTATGAGTTGAGTTTGATTGAAATTTAGTTATTTTTGAGTTCGAGTAGTATAGAGTGTACAACCGCACAAACTCGAACTTTAAAATAAATGTAATATAATTATACAATTTTCTTTATTAGTAACAAGATTTTTCTAGCAAGGCAGAGATAGTATGGACATGTAATGAGGATGGAGAAGGAGAGTATGCCATTTTTTTTAAATGGAAATGAAGTCTTAGGAAAAAGCCACAAGGGAGGCCAAGAAAGAGATGGGAGGTGCATATAACAGAAAGGGAGGTGCAGATAACAGAAAGGGAGGTGCAGATAACAGAAAGGGAGGTGCAGATAACAGAAAGGGAGGCCGAGAAAGAGATGGGAGGTTCAGATAACAGAAAGCGTGCAAGTGAGAGGAGAAGAATGTAAGCAATTAAGGGAGGAAGAGTGGTGGAAGGATAGAGAAAGATGGAGGCATTTTACCTGACCTGGCCACAGGCTGGAAACAGTTGATGATGACACGTCTTAATACCTGTTCGGGCTACACGATAAGAAAGTATTGAATGATTATATTTGCTATTGAATTATATCTTAAAATTGAATAAAAGTAATTAAATTAGGAGTTACAAGCTCAAACTTTCTATCGACAACGCAACGGGAGCTTGCTAGTCTGGCGGCAAATTGGTTTGACATCAGACTGCCCCCACCGGCCCAAACCACGGTCTGTAGAGAACAGTCGCCTTCAGCCACAAATATTTGAGTGGTTTTATGTTGGAGTTATCTGCTTGCTATCAGAATAGTGCTTTTTGTGTGACAATTATTGTAATTGGTTTGTTTGAAATTTGAAAAAAGTGTTTTAGAGGTAATAAAAGAAAGTATTTTTGTGACAATGAGTGGGGTGAAAAATTAAAAGTGGCAGATGCTATAAGGGCCCTACAAAATCACCAACTTGTCGGGACATCCGACCAACAAGTCGACCAACAATATATTCTTTTCCAAGGTGGTCGGTTGGTCGGTACAAACCACCCGATCACCAACTTCCCCACTTCATCGTCCGACAAGTCGTTGTCTGTAGCGTTATTGGACCAACTAGGAATGTGAAAAAAATATCGATACTTTACCAATAACGATATTTTCCTTTTGAGACTAGAATTTTTTCTATTTAATACGGTTTTTTCCGATACTTTTACTGATATTAGTACTCATACTCCAGTATCGGATCGGTATCGAAAGAAACAACTTTTTTGTTATCTTCATTCATGTTGGTATTAAATGTTTACTATGGTGGACTTTGGAGGAAGAACAAATGACAGACACTATTTCTCAGTTCTCAGTCATTTTCTGCAACTCTAGTATTCAAACTCTTTTAGCTCATCATAATTCATAGCTGTTCTTTCATATTTGTTTATCAATATAGCCTGATGCCTGACGGGTCGAGTGGCGACCAGCCTACTACCCATTTATCAATGAGCATGATCATCACAAAATAAGCTTTTGTAGAGCTCAATGAACTCACTCGCCTTAAGGATGCCCCAAGCAAATGAAGCAGAAAAGCTTATATATGTTGTTTAAGCTGATGAAGCAGGGAAGGGCGTCCATTCTTTTATTGTTTATCAATAAATTATAATGTATCTTGATAAAGTATATAAACGACGAATGTAGTTAAAAAATGGCACCTCCCAGAAGTAAATTATGGAAGTTTTTTAAGAAGTTGGATAACGAGTAAGCATATTTTACTATTTGTTTTAAGTTATAAAACCATTTTAGTTTTCAGGATTTAAATAAATATGAAAACGCAATTATGATCCAAAAGTTGAAATTATTATTACTAGATAAAAAAACCATTTTCCAGATTAAAATTTCGATACCGATACTTTTCTTTCGATACTAGTATAGATCGATACTTTTCTTTCAATACTAGTATGGTATCGATACTTTTCTTCCGATACTTTTAATTAGTACAGTATCGATACTTTTCTTTCGATGCTATATCCTTAGGATCAACCGTCCAACTTGGCGCCAGTCAGTCACCGCTTTGCAAACGCTTAATTGGGTAGAATCACAGTGCGTTCTTTTATTCTATTTAAAAATATATCACCATACTGAGTATTTCAGATAAACATTCATGATACATTCTTAAAAACTACGAAGAACATTAGAATCCAACTCTTATAATACAATTGGATTGGTGATTTTTCTTTCTTTCTAATAACCAATTTTTTTGCCCAATTTTTTTTTTCTTGGAATATTTTTATGAATTATTAGTGCTGTTAACGTGATTCCAATTTTTTTTATTTGGCTATAGATGGAGGCATGGCGTGCGTTAGTTAAGAGATCATGACAAACTGGCCCACAGGTCGAGCAGTGTGGAGGTTCGCTTCCAATATTGTTGTCGGGCCGACAAGTTGGTGGATCTGTAGGGCATTATAGCCGTATATGCTTGCTGAGCAAACCCAAAAGGAAACAGAGGAAGGCCTGGACCAAACATTGGAACCTACAATGTGACAATTCTCGCATATGCGGGTACTCAAAGAGCTGCAGGACAACACTGAGGACAGATTAACCGTATACATCGTAGTACTAGAAACACGTCGGGATGTTCAAAAGTTAAAATATTAGATTCACATGGGATTTGTTAGTATATTTTTCTATTTTTGAGGTTAGGACTATTTTCTGTTTTTCCTAAACCCTTCCCACCTTTCCTTAACCCTTCCTCACTCATGGAGGCAACAAGGACCTACCTGGAACACTCTAGGTATATTGGGTAACCATAGTTTGGCGGGCTTAAATTTCCCACCTAGTGTTGCTAGCGCGTATAGCGCTGCCGTTCAAGCCAGTCATGTGTTGAGATTCGTTAGAGTATGGAGTGAGTAAAAGATTCCGTTAACTTTCCCCTGGAAGCGCATTGAAAAGCTACCATACCAAATTATGTATGCCTGCGCCGGACCAAATGATCTTTAAAAACATGTATTTAGCAGTTGTCACTTCTGACGGTCAAAATTTAGGTATACACCTAAATGTTGACTGTCAGAAGTCAGCTGTGAGCTGTCAGTCAGCACCAAAGAAGTCATGGGGCTACTGTAGTCTCTTGTATTCCTGTATGTCTTAGGGAGTGATGAAGAGGAATGATCCAAGACACGGCCTACGCCAATCAAAATGAAGATGAGTTGTGCCTCTGCCTCTACACATTCCCATTTCCATACAGTCCATTTTGTTCGTGTTTGTAACACTGGTCCTCCAGAGGTTTTAATTTGTCATTCATCGTGAATTACGCTACAGGATTAGTAAAAGGTTAAACTACCTCTTTATCTAGAGTAATTACTGGGAGAATAAAAAAGTTTCCGAAATAGGTTTTCAACTAGGAACATAACCAAAGTTTTTAACAAAAAATCTGAAACTCTTTATTCCCTTGTGTTGCTTGTCGTAGTTTCGAGGAATGAATGTCAACCCCACTTAAAACATATTTTAATTGACTACGCTTATATCGCAATAGAAAATACAAAATATTAACAAGTTTAATGATTTTAAATTTGGTGGTTGGATTCCTAGGTTTGAGCTATGATTATGGTGTTTTTACTATAAAATATATTACATACTCGTGTATGGCAATTTTAATAAGGGCATTTTATAAAATACAAACATATTTTTATGGCCAAAATCAATAGCAATTTACTATTGTGTAATTGTTAGTAATATTGATCAAAAGTGACATCTGCAACTCCCGTGAATTGACATATGAATTCGTAAAGGTAGATCTGGTAGCTTTTATATATCTAAAAAAAGGACTTTGCTATGAAAATTGTACTAAAGAAGCATTCTATTTAGATGTTACCTTGAACATTTAGCATTAAGATGTAGAGTACGCGAGTTAAGAACGGTATTTTTGCAGTCTTTATATCAAAAGAGACATTTGGCCAAAATGAATAAAATATTGCTCCAGTAGAAACATAGAGTTTAATTTTCTTCACATGGTGATGTCATTTTTTAAAATATACGTCATGAGCGTAGTGACATTAGATGACAAACTATGTAAATACAGAGAAAAAGTTGTCACTACATTTAAGCACACCCTTGACAAATATTCAACAACTGTTGAGGTTGTCATGGAAACGAAATTAAATTCTATGTTTGTATTGGAGAAATATTTGATTTAATTTGACCAAGGTGACCTGGCGGTCTAGGGGTAAGGTGTCAGACTTCTATGCTGGCGGCCGGGGTTCAATCCTCGGTCCCGGCATAGATTTATCTGATTACCAAACCCTTCCTTCACCTCTGACAAGACATCTTGTGAATGTGGGGAATGCCAGGCCTCCACCGTGGTTTGGATTCCACGTTAAACTGTAGGTCCTTCATTTCATCTCACAATCACCCTACCATTACACATTAGCGTAAGTGCGTAGAACCCGAACGGGTAGTAAAACGCGGTGATAATAATAATAATAATAATAATAATTTGACAAAATAAATATTTTAATCTAAAAATTGCAAAAATACAGGCCTTATATAATTTTCCCACCTTAATATATATCAACAAAAACTATATTTCGTAAATATACACCTTTTGGATGAGAAATTTAATACGAAGATTTTCATTATACAAACGTGATGGATGAATTCACATGTTAAAGCACCCATCAGAGGAAAAATAAAAATAAATATTTCAATTCAACTTTACAAAGTCAAGTGAGTGTAGAGCTCCTGTCGTTTCCTTGTGCATCGCTAGGGGTTGACAATGTCACTCTTGTGATTTCAGAGAAGGGGGAAAAGAAAAATAAGTTTATAAAGATTGTGACACAGTTAAAGTGAGAACGTCTGCCAGAAAACCAAATAGAATCCCTTTCCTCCGAGGCATGTATTTATACGGAGAAGTCAGATCCCTCTCGCTCTGGTTTATTCCCTAGTGTTTGGAAAGTAAGGCCCGCGGGGAAAGGCGAGAAGAAGCGACTTCTTCAGGGAACGCTTGCAAGCTCTTTTTTTTTTCTTAAGAGAGTTGGGAACGTCTTTTGTATGGCACTTTACCGAATAAAACAGGTTTTAAGGTTGACACATTTGAAATTACTGTTGTTTTTTTTATTGTGATACTTGAAGTTAACTTTTTTCTAGTGTGTAGGCGTTATTTACCAGGGCTAACAATAACCTGGTATTTATTTTATCATTTGCCAAGATACACGACTTTCCCCATCCGTCAGCGTCAGGCACCGTTGAGTAGGTCTACTACAGTCATCAAACCCAGCGATTCTAGTACAAATATAATATAGGAATATTAAAAGGTGAGAAGGTGTTCTCATAACAAGTTATTATTTTAAATTAACGTATAAATTTATTGATCACAAGAGTTAGTTATACCATTATATTTACCACTTAATAGTTCAATGACTAGCATTGTATACTGGACAAGTAGGTGGCGTCCACCCCCTTAAAGACATAATATTAACAATTAGTTAATATGTTGGGCATAGAGTATACACTTTAAACACATAACGTAGGCTAAGTTAAACAGTCATTAAGACCACACAAATAAACTACATCATTTAACCATCTGGTCTATGGCACGTAACTATCTAAGGACGAAAGAAAAAAAATATATATATACTAAGTTATATTAGAATGGGAGTTGAGGTCAAACGGAGAAAAGTAACACTAGTAGAATATCTGTATTTCATATGAAGCATAGAATAAGTATCCTCAACTAGGATAAGGACTAATCTGGTCAGAAAAGTAAAGTAAATATGCTAAGCTTTAATTTAAGGAGTTTGGCTAGCAAGCATTTCAGTTAAATACTATTTTTTATAGACGCTATAAATGTACCAACAGCAGTGAAGTTAATACTCCACCAAGTGAGAGTTTAAAGATACTAAACCTGATTAGGATTAGAAGGATTCCAGGCACTATAATGTGCCAACATCAGGTTCGTACCTAACTAGGAAATCCTGGTTACCATGTAGTAACAACAATGCCTCTACCAAACTCACAACATACATCAATAGCAAGCTACTGAGAACGAGGTCTGAGAACGATGGCATCTGAAGGGTGTCGGTCATCCGCAACAAGAAAACTAAGCCACGTGCCACTCCGGGTGCAGCTAATCCCCACGAGTTGCGCACCTCGCAAGGTAAACATTCGCAAAATAAACGTTTCTTGTAAGAAGCCTATGACCTAATCAGGTCGCATGATTAAGCCAAAAATCCTTACTATCCCGATCTGGAAAGTATTAGTACTGAAATTATAACAACATAAGCATAACAGTTTGTAGCACCTAATTGCTCCGTAAGTCTACACGTGTCATAATAACATCGTGCATATTATCGGCAGCATCACCACAAAGAGTATTGACCGGTCTCCTACAAATTAATAAATCATACTAGTGATTACTTTATGATACCATTAGGGATAGAAAGGGTGACCTGGTGGTCTAGGGGTAAGGTGCCAGACTTCTGTTCTGGGGCTCAATCCTTGGTCCCAGCACAGATTTATCTTATTGTCAAACCCTTCCTTCATCTCTGACAAGAAGGGTATTAATCACAACTTGTGAATGTGTGGAATGCCAGGCCTCCACCGTGGTTTGGATCCCACGTTAAACTGTAGGTCCTCCATTAAACTGTAGGTCCTCCATGTCATCTCACAATCACCCTACCATTACACATTAGCGTAAGTGCGTATAACCCGAACGGGTAGCAATACACGGTGCTAATAATAATAATTAGGAGTGGAGAGCAAACTAAATAATTTCAGCTACATTATTAATAACAACAAAAAGACAAAAACTCTATCCTCAGTCCATACTATTGACTTACTATAAGTTCTAAATGTATAGATATTACATTAGAAATCCCTCCGTCCGCGGCGAGCTGGTGTGATGGCCGAGTCCACCATCTTCGACGTGGCCTCCAAAACAGGTCCTAAAGTTTTTGAAATTAATAACTCACTCACTCTGACAATGTAATAAATTTTACTTCCTTAAAATATGTATATTATTAAAATATTTACAGTTTGATTTGAGCTGTTTATTACATTTCAAAATGCTCAACCAGTTTTAATTTTTAAGTAAGTTTACTCGTTAAAAGAACGCACACGAGATGAGTTCAAAATTCAGTTGGCCCTTATTTGGTACACTGGTCGGTAAAGTTTTGCCATCCCTCTCCCACTCTCGCACTAGAATAGATTGCCTGTAATGGGGAAATAGTGGTTCGAGTCCCGGTCGGCTGTACTAAGGTTAACGGTTCATACATAGTTTTCCACTCTCCCTTCACGTAAATGTGTAACACAACATCTTAGTTCCTTATCCTTACCTCATTTGTGTAAATACGTGGATATCCCTAACGGATAGTAAGATGTGGTGTAAAAAATCAACTTAATATAAATTCGAAACATAATCTTGTTTAGGTAGTTGATTATTTGTGCGTTTATTACTTACTTACTATATCGCATTAGGAACTCGCAAGTTCATTGCTGCACTTACTAAAGTAGGCCATTTATCCCTATCTTGAGCTAGTTCTACCCAATTCACCTCATACATCTTATCTCTTTCAGGTCAAATTAAATGTTACCCTCCATCTGCATCTAGCTCTTCCCAATGGTCTCTTCTCATTGGGTTGACCAATCAGTACCCTAAACATACATCTTTTAGTAGTCATTTGCTGTAAATAGTTATTAACTATTTGAATATAGATAAAGATTTGTCTGATTATTTTTAGATTTAGCATTCTTTTAATAAAGAGCCTAAATTACTCATATACCATGAATATGGAGAGGTACTTTACCGTTAGTTTCCTCACGGTAATAAATAAGTAATATGTATCTGGGGGGTGGGGGGGATAGACAGACCTGGGCATAGTAAGTAATATGCATTTAAGGATCTATGTAAGGTACATATATATAAATTTATGTCTTAAGTAAAATGTGTTTGGGGAACTACTCCACCCTAGTAATATGGAAAGTAGGGAACATTTTTACTATTCGACTATTTGCTCTTTGGACCTATTGTATTTTTCTGTCCTTTACTCGCTAGATTCCATTTTATATTCTAAGGACGTATGTCTGATGAGATTTTGTGCTTATTCCTTTAATTAACTATATATTTTATAAAAACGAGCTTTGTGTGTCAAAGATATTGATATTTTGGGAATCCTCTCCTTAACTAGATATTATCCATTAGACTCTAACCAACCCTTTTCTGTTTGTTGTCTTTTTTTTTATTGTTAGAAGGTCACTTTTTTAATATTAAAAAAAAGGGGGTACTTCTCTTGGTATAACGCGTTACTTTGGTGTAAGAATGATTGCGGGTTACTGGGAGATCGAGTTTCGAATCATGGTTGGTTGTACAGAGGGTGTTTTTTACAAAATAGTTTTCAACTCTTCCTCTACACAAATGCGGGTATAGTTCATGTAAAATTCTACCTTAATACTACCTATTCAACTAGCCTAATTATTGTATGAGTAGTATCCAAACGATTACTAGGACTTAGTGAATATAAATATAGTACTGATAATGTAATAAAATGTTATCGATATAAATCGATAAAAAGTTGGTGTTTACAAAGCTATTCTTACGCCTACATTTCCTGAGAAATAGGCTATCGTATTTTATACTTTTTCAAATTCAACTTATAACATTCCCAAGAGTTTTCAGATGATAGCCTTGCTTTTACAAAACTTTGTTTTTACATGACTGCCCTTGAATGTGCAGTACATTCTGTTTACTCTGAAAAATAGTCCTGCCTTTACAATTACACTGACATTATTTTACAAACAATATATTTTTTTATTGTGTCTTATCACCCGTACGGAATATATACAATTAATTACACTAAATGGGTAGAGATATGCTTAAAGGGGAATTTAGAAGACGTGTATTGGCATTTTCTTGGAGGGAGAGAGATAAAACACTTAGTAAAAACCATCCTAAATACATCTATCAGAGATTCGAATACCGAATTCTCCGTCAACGTTAAATAATATTTGACGAGTTTGACAGTTACCTGCATGACCATTAATGCAGTTTATATAAAATTAAAACCAATCACAGTATTTCTGCTTCCTTTCATGGTGAATATAGAGCACAAACTATTGATGTATCTGGTTTAACAGACGTTGTTTACACCACTTATATCGTCTATGTCACGTGATGTTCTGGTTCTCTTGCTCGTATACTCTCTTACAATACTCAAGATTTCTTTCACCTTCTCTTGTATTTTCAGATAACCCAACATCCGCACAGTTTTCTAACAAGTTTGTATTACTAGTTTAAACTTTTAACTCCAAAAGCTTTAATTAGAGTGCTTATTAAAAAGAGATTAACGATAGTAAGAATTTTGTTTTATTGAAATTTGAATTAAAAATAAAACAGTAAGAAATTAATCAGAAAGTTTTTGTGAATAAGTTAATATTTACTTTGAGTTGTGGAAACTTAGCATCACGTGCACTCGTATTATACATTCTATTTGTTAGTGTTTAAATTATTATTATTTATCACTGCGTCTTGCTAACCGTTCAGGTTATACCCTTTAAGTACTTTATTACGCTAATGGATTAGGAATTCGGAAATTAGAGGAAGTGAACCCGCATTTGCGTGGAGGTAGAATGGAAAACCATTTAGGAAAAACTACCCCCAGCTCACCCGACCGAAATTCAAACCTCGATCTCTCAGTCCTCAGCAGTCGAGCTCAACACGACTAGAGCGTTAGCCAACAACACCACCGAGGCGGTTTGCTATTGTTTAAAGAACTTATATGTAGTTAAGTGATTAGAGTCGTTGACCAAAACCTTATGGAGCTCAATGGCTAGCGTCTGAGTTGGGCTAAGAAAGATATACAGTATATCATTTGTGTAAATTATTATCATGCTCTCTAGTTACTAGATGTAAGTGCACTAAACCTGGGTGTGTATTGTCTTAGTTTGTTAGTTTTTGTCTCTTTGTTGATATCGAGTGTAAGTTAAAACAAAATTCCATTGCTTCAGCCCGTAATCAAGCCTTACCGACAGAGCGGA
Source organism: Timema poppense (assembly GCA_902141375.1). Taxonomy (NCBI): domain Eukaryota; kingdom Metazoa; phylum Arthropoda; class Insecta; order Phasmatodea; family Timematidae; genus Timema; species Timema poppense. The sequence goes on along the minus strand of CABFOV010000831.1, from coordinate 23,707 downwards.
TGCCATCTGTTGGCGAAGATAATACAAATTTCCACAAATAGAGGTTATCATGTGGTCAGCACAATGAAATATCCGGCCATTAATCTCAATTTTATAGACCGGGGCTGCTACTTTTTCATTAGTTAGTTTGAAAATTTCAAATAAAAATACCCAATTAAAGACAATTATCACGCTAGTGTTCATTTTATATTTGTGGACACGAGGACTAAGCGACAGACTAGCCTAGTCTAGTCTGGTTTTCCGGGTGATGGGCATGTCTTTTTTTTTTTTAGCACCGTGTCTTACTATACGTTATATTAGTTATGGTTATATTAGAAAAAAGTGTGTCCGCATTTACGTGGAGGTAAAATGTAAAACCATTTTGGAATAACTTCTCTCAGTACACCCGATCTAGATTTGAACCTTGATCTCCCCGTCATTGGCAGTCTATTCTGCTGCGAGAGTTGCGCGTTAGGCCATGCGGCCACCGAAGCGGTTTAGGATAGGGATGTTGATGCTCGAATATAGGCTGGGTGTATTAATGATAAGTTTAGCCTGAATACTTTACCACTCTTTCTTCATGAAAATTTGGATGAATTTCCCATAAATCTAATATACCTCATCCCTTTCCCGCTGATTGCATGGTTACCGGACGGGTAGTAAGACACGGAGAATATATATATAAACTGATGTTATCTACTGACGATTTAATGTAATGTACATCTTTTAGTCGTCAGCTCTTAATGTAATACTAAAAAAAATCTTATTACTAATTAGTATGTCTTTTATTAGTTAATTTTTACTTTAGTTTTTTCTGATATTGATTTTCTTCCTCAAACAACCGTGCGAGTTTTTACTCTTATCTTTGTGTTTCTTTTGTTTGACTCTCATTAATGCCATCATAATTAAAAAGAGCTATTAAGTTATTCAGAAAAGCGAAACAAAAACGCTTCCCTCTCCATCCCTTTTAGGGTAAAAAGCTTTTAAATAAAAAAATTCCTTTGCCACAAATTAAAAATGGACTTGGCTACGACTCGGGCACTCATCGTACAAAGCCATCATTCCAGTTTATTATGATTTTCAGATAATGGAGGGGCTGCGTTTAAGATCCCAATCGGTCGTAGGCTTACCGAGGTTTTTTTACAATACAGTTTCCACTTTCCTCTATCGTAAATGTGGTTATACTAATATCAGGTTATATCTCTGGGCTGATTCATATCCAGTTCCCCTTCATCGTGAGGTGACGTGGAATGTGTCATCAAACTCGTATGGTTTGATATTCAATTGACGGGGAGGTCGGAGTTCGAATCTCGATCAGGTGGATTTAGAGATTTTATTTCCTAAATAGTTATCCGCTTTCCTTTTATGCAAATACGGTTTCGTTTTTATAAAGTCCTAACGTCATAATCCTTAACTAAATGTTTTACATATTAAACAGATAACATGTACGGATGGTAAGATGTGATGCATAGAAATCCAATTCTGCAGAAATTCACTCTAATCCTACCTACGTAGATTTAATAGTTTGAGTCGTTTGTAGTCAAATACAAACTTAATCATATGTATATTGAATTTTAAAATGTTCCCTTGACAAAGTTTACACAATATTGTTTTATAAAGTAATAATAATAATAATAATAATAATAATAATAATAATTTCAATTCAATTTCAATTTCCTTTATTATAGTGCTGGCCAACAGACGTAATGCCTATAACAGAACAGTACTGAAAAGTACACAAGTACAATACATTACAAATACATATAATTACACGAAAAAACAATATAAATAATAATAACTAAATAATTATACATACTGATGATTAGTTGTGAACAAATAGTAAATAATAATTATAATAATAAAACATAGCAATAATAACAAATAACTAAAAGAGTAGTAAAGCATATAATATATTTTAAAAGTAGTAACAATATGCAAATAATAATAATAATAAAGATAGTAATAACATACTGGGTTTGAAAAAAATTGATTTTTTTTACAATAACTATTAACTTGGTTTTAAGTGTTCCCTAAAACATTTTTTATGGTGTTTAATATCATAGAGTATAGTAATAATAACAATAGTTGTAATAAACTTGGTTTTAAAATGTTTTCTTGACAACACTTTAGACATTATTTTATTTCAAAGCGTAACATGGTATTAATATTAAATATAGTTTTAAAATATTCCTTTGACAATTTTTTTTATACTGGTTTCATAGCTTGGTAAAATAAATCACAATATTTTTATCTTGGTTTTGAGGTCAACGCTATCCCTCATAATATTACACATTTCGTTTGTTCGTTAATGGCCTATTTTTAATCCAACTCGTAAACTGTTCATTTATTTCTCTTGCTGCTTCTTTTGACATCACAAAACAAAAACTTGGAAAAAAACAACTCGTTTTCAACCACTTTTAACGCATCCACTGATCCCCTGATGTTTATGTGACCTAGTAACACAGAATAAAACAAAACCACCGAGCGCTTCGAGCGGATACCGCCGAAACTACTAGTGTCCAGAACGACAAGCGATACAGCATGTTTACATTGGAAATATGTTTATGTCCGTTTGAACAGTTCGAGTTGATGGCAAACAGAATAATATTTCCAGAGTGGGCCACGTGGTATTCAGAGCCGCGGCTCGGGACATTGGAAGAGGAGCCAATAAACTTGCTTTATCGCTTAAGCTTTTGCAAATATTGTTTTAGTCGGACGCTACTCTTGCGAGTACAATGCTTAAGTGGCTGTTTAGGATAATTGGTATTGGGTCATATTCAAACATATTCGCGAGCTATGGTGCCGTTTCTATTATTTCGTTCCCTGGTTTTAAATTTCACTTAATCACACAAACTAATCTAAGGTAATTTGGATTACATACATGGTTTTCGCCTTTATGTCATTTTACAAAATGTATTCTTTGATGGTTCAGTAAACATAATTAGTGGAAATTATTTATTTATTTAGCTAACAACTATCTGAGGGCAAATATATTAATTTAATTGCATGTATATTTGTGTAGTAAATCAATGTTGTTATTTATGAAGTAAAATTACAAGAAATGGGTGAAGCAAAGAGAATATCAAAAGCAGAATAGCAGAAGTGAAACGAGCTTTCTTCGAGAAAATAAGACTACTAGTCTCAAATATTGACCTTGAACTGAGAAATAATTGTTTAAAGTAGTTGTATGTTTGGAGCACAGTACTCTATAGAATCGAAGCTTGGACGATAGGATATACAGAAATAATTAAAATAGATGCATTCAAAATGTGATGCTACGAAAGTAATCTAAAAATTTGGTTGAATTGATGAAGTACAAAATTATTAGTTTCAAGAATTGATCATGAATGAAAGAAGTTCATGGAAATATCTTATAAAAAGGAGGAAAAGAATTGAGGGGTATATTTTGAAGCATACAAGATTGTTAACTTTGTAATCGAGGGTGCAGGGGAAAAGAAATATTGCTGAGAGGGGACGATATTATATTATGTGAAGCAGATATTTGAGGACGTGGGCTGTAATAAGTATGTAGTAATGAATATATTGGCATAGGATAGTAATAAATGGACGTCAAAACAGTTGGGGAACTGTTGACACGAAACAAAATATATATAAATACACACACATATCTATCATAATTATATATACACATCATTTTTAACAAACCTAAAACGGATTTTATAGGAACCGAAAACGGTTCTGGTCCTTCAGTAAATAATAGTTGGGAATGATTTACCAGAGAACCGAAATGACCTAACTCTACTGTAAATGTATTGCACCAGCATTCGCCTGGAAGTAGAATAGAATACTTAATGGTGATAAAATCATTCCGATTGGAGAGATTTTGGTGTCAAACACCGGACTCCTGACTCCAACAAGTAAGGTGAAATATTTTATCTCTTAAATATCTATGCAAATTTGTTTAGAAACCATTTCTTCATAAAAACTAATATAATATTTACCGCTTCAGTGTGCGAATGGTTTAAGGCGTCACTCTCGTGTTAAACTGATCTGCTGAATACTAGGATATTGGGGTTTGAATCTCGGTTGGGTTTCTGGTGGGTTTTATCTAAATAGTTCACCCACTTTACTTCCAGGCAAATTTGGTAGATTATTTCTAGAATACTTCCTTTCTCATGTCTACCCTATTAAAGTAATTATCATACACGCGTATAATCTGAATAGAGACATGGTGATATAATATATCTAATATTCAGAAAAATTTGCCTGAAATAAAATAGTCCCAATGAGTGGTAAATATGGTATCTAGTTTATTTCCTTGTGATATACTGTATTTGATTTTTGTATTTTATATTCAATTTAATAACGCATATTTTATATAAGTACACGACTTACGAAATAAACTAACCACCACAATAAACTGTGTTTAGATATTTACTAATCCGTACGTGTGTGAGAGTGTGTACAAATAGTCAATGTCTTTGTCGTCAGCATCGAAACATTCTGGACCATTCTAAGCTACATAGCCACTGTAACGGACCCATATAGTTTACTAAGTAACATTTGATGATTATATTATAAAACTATTATTTGTAAACTATAATTTTAGAACAACAGACTATCAACGTCTTAAACTAAATAAATTAATGGGATGAATTGAGATTGAATATTAAGGGAGCTACACGTCTTTGTCAAAGATAATATTGAAGACCCCGTTGGGAAAAGACAAATTGTTCACTCTGCACAACTGGTTTAAATGAACCTATAATATTTCTGGACAATTAAACGTGATACTATCACAATTTTGTTAACATAAATTATGTTGAATGATCAGTAACAATAAAGTAATCAACAAACAAAGATAAAATAAATTACTATTTATAAATTATGAACACCGCTCTATTGATTGTAAACTATTGTAGTTTTTGTTTTGTCCGTACAACTATTTGTTAGTGGCTAGTCAATGCTAATTAAAAAAAAAGTCAGTGGGCATTTTTATAAAGGTGTCAGTCACGTCTTGTCTGGTTTACCAATGATGGGAGGTCGAGGATCGAATACCGTCTGGGGTGATTTTTCCATAGTGTTTTCTCACCCTCCCTCCACGCGAGTGTAGTGACACTTTCTCTGAAGTCCTACCTTTCATCACACTACATTATTAGTGTAAATATTGCTGATATCCTGGATGAGTAGTAAAACGTAGTGCACACAAAAAAGAGGAAGAGGGTATTTAATTTTGTGAAAACTTTGGTGAAAATGGTAAATACCTTGAACCGTTAGTCACAAATCTTTTAAGAGAAATGTTAGAGTTGCCTCACATAATCAAATCACATCTCACATAAACAAACCATTCCCCCACCCCCAACCCTATCTCCAACCAACTCTAACTGTTAAATATTTAAGTTACCATTCCGTTTACTTTTCATAATTTTCTCGTTGGATTTAGATATTTTTTTTACCTCCTTCCTCCCTTTGCTAAGGTTTTTGTCACCCATTTTGGTAAGGTTTTCACCCTTCCACAAAACTCGAGTAGCGTGTGTGAAATGAAGACTTACGATACGTAAAGAGCAATAAAGATCCCTTAAAAAAAAGAGCAGCGATAAAAAAAGAGAAGGAATCTGACGCTTCTTCAAAAAGAAAAAGACTAGTTTTGAAGGAAGGATACTTATTTCTTGTTCGAGTTTTTGGAGGATATTATAGCACTTTTGATCACTGAGCGTGACACCCGCCCACATGAAATTATGTTTAAATTTTATAATATTATTTATATTTTAAGACAGAGACTACTATTTATTTCCATTACTTTTACGGGGGGAAAATCAACATAAATACAAAGAACAAAATGAGTGTAAATAGGGGTTTATGGTTATTTGAATATATATCGGGTAGGCTATAAGATATCTAAAAAATAATTGTATTATCAATTTATGGTGACTTGAGATTTTTTTTATACTTTTCGTCCACGGAGATACTCAAATAAGACTCAAAAGTGACGTGAATAAAACCTTAAATTACCAACTAGTAGATTGCGCGGTACCGCTAATGTATTTTAATGACAGGCTGCTCACGGGGGAAAAGGGGGGG
>CABFOV010000831.1:0-11380 GCA_902141375.1 Timema poppense | reverse complement strand
AGAAAGCTTTGAGTTGGGAAATTCACTGGTTCCAGCCCCCCTCTACCTTCCTAAATATTTCGTGGGGCGCCCCTGATTTCAGCTCAAAGTCCTGGTAATTTCTGCCGTAAACATGTTATGGTAAAGTAATCAAGCAACAGTTAGAAGGTGACATGGCTGTCTAGGGGTGAGATGTCAGACTTCTGTTCTAGAGGTCCGGGGTTCAATCCTCGTTCCCGGCCCATATTCATCTTATTACCAAACCTTTCCTTCACCTCTGAAAAGACGCGTATTAATCACAACTTGTGAATGTGGGGAATGCCAGGCCTCTACAGTGGTTTGGATCCCACGTTAAGCTGTAGGTCCTCCATTTCATCTCACAATCACCCTATCATTACACATTAGCGTAAGTGCGTATAAACCGAACGGGTAGTAAGACGCGGTGCTAATAGTAATAAATAATAATAGTCAGAATCTAACCTACTTCCAACTTTACTAAATGGGGTCAAACTAACCTTTTAAAATAAAAAATATTTTATTACTATTTTTCTTAGGATTGGAATTTTAATAAATGCATAAATGCGTATAACCCGAACGGGTTGTAAGACGCGGTGCTAATAATTATAATAATAATAATAATAATAAATGCATAAACCTATATTTTCTGCATTAAATTTGAATGCTTTCTTAATTTTAAATTAAATGTTTTAAAAAGAGTACATATTTTTCTAGGTGGATATAGCCATGTATATAAATATCCGGTAAGTTCACATGACCTATGCTCTTGATGTTTGATAAAAAAAAGGTAAACAATAATTGATTAAATAGTTATGTAAACAATTTATAAATTAACTACAACACAAACAATGTATAAACTAAAGATTTATAATAAACAATTTATAAATTAATATTTTTACTCGTATATCATTATTTAAGTGTTTTGTGTTGATTTTAGAATTTTGTAACAAGTTTCAAAACTTTAGGTCAGCAAAAAGTTTCTAATATTTTCACAGAAGACTATGAGGGAAAACCACAAGTTTAGTGGCTCCCTTGTTATATCGAAAACAATAGCTATATGTAATTTATCCTCAATGCGTTTATATAGTAAATGTTTCTTTATGGCACCCTTAGTATGAGACGTCTTTATGTCTAGGCATTGTGAACTAAGGAAAACTTTAGTATAGGACATAGCTAAACTTAAAAAAAACTCCTTTCTTGATTACAAATATACTATAAAACATAAACTCCATAGCGTCAGCTCGTAAGCGAGTTATACCGAGCAAGTGGACATCACCTGTTGACGAGGGTAGTGCCAACATTTGTGGATAGAGGGTGTCATGTGGTCAGAACAACGAGCTCTTCGGTTGTTAATCTCAGTTTTTTAGACCGGAGCCTCTACTTTTTCGTTCAAGTAGCTCCTCATTTTATCCTCACGAGGATGAGTTTACCCCGTTCAAGACCCTCTGCTTCACAGAAGAATCTGGTAGCACTGGGGATTGAAACCTGTACCTCTGGATATATAGCCATGATGGCATAGCAAGGGGTTTGAGCAGACCCTTTAAAAATCACTTACCTTGAAGGACGTATTACTTCTTGACGTACAAACTAGCTTAATTAAGTACGTTTCATTTAATATCACAGCACTCATAAATGCAACTGATGATACAAGATTAGCCATGGATAGAAGACAGTTGACGCTGTTGGCACTGTTAGACTTTAGCAAAGCTTTTTTACACCATTGACCACAATATTCTTCTTGCTAAATTACAAATAACCTTTCATTTTTTGGTAAGTTCAGCTCAATGGATACAGTCATGTCATTGACATCCTGAGTTCCACAAGGTTCGCTCCTTTTCTCAATGTTTATAAATGATCTCCCAAGTTGATTGAAACATTCTCAACATCATATATATGCCGATGATTTCCAACTTTATTTATCATCCTCTCTTTCTCATATTGATAGTTCCGTGGATAATATGAATGCTGACTTAAGTGCAACACATAACTGGTCACCACAAAATGGTCTTAATGTCAATCCTAAAAAAAATCTCAATCTATTATTATAGGGTCAAAAATAACAGTTTCCAAATTGAATTTCGCATCTGTACGACAAATAAATTTAAATAACAGCCCAATTTCATCTGTGCCGGTTGTTTATAACCTTGGTTTACATATAAATAAAAACCTAACATGGAATAAGCACGTGAAACAAACATGTAAAAAAGTGTTCTTTGCCTTACACTCACTTAAGCGCCTGAAAAAATGTATACCAATGAATATTAAATCCTCGCTTATCCAATTCCTTATCCTCCCGCTTTTCGACTATTGTGATGTAGTTTATAATGACCTGACAGCTGACCTTGCGGCGAGACTACAAAGACTCCAAAACACATGTGTTAGATTTATATTCGACCTCCGGTCACGTGATCATATTTCTTCATACTATAAGAGACTGACTTGGCTACGACTTAAAGAAAGGTGAACTCTACACTCGATGACCATCATCAAGAAACCATTGACTTCCAACTCCCCACAATACCTTTCTTCACGTATACACTCACTCGACTCTAATAATTATTTCAAAACTCTATCACAAGAAAACTCAATTTTATTCATTCCTCTCCATAATTCCAATCATTGCTCAAATTATTTCACTGTTTCAGCTTCTCGTTCATGGAATAGCCTAACCAACGATATCAAGAAATTAGAATTGAATTGTTTCAAGCGAAAAGTCGCAAATAATCTGCTTGTGGAAGCTCATTCGTGAGATTGAGATGTGTGAGACGTAATCACACCTTCTTCTGTGTGTGCTCGCGTTCTCATATTACGTGTTCCTTGTGTATTTTAGCCCTGGTTTTTATACACTTTTTTGTGTTTTTATATAGGTATTATTTTGTTAAACTTCATTTTAATTGTATTGGTTAAGTGTAAGAAAAGGTGGTAGCCTTAACTTCGCCATTAAAGTCGATTATTATTATTATTATTATTATTATTATTATTAAACATCTAACCCTAAAATAGACGTCCGCATCAAAGGGTGAAACCATACAGTACAGTGCAAATTTTTTATCCAAATGGTTTTATTTATAAAAATATAATAATATTTAGCACCGCGTCTTACTACCCGTTCGGGTTATACGCTTTAAGTACTCTAATTACTCTAATGGATTAGAAATTGGGAAGGTTGAATTAGAGGAAGTGAACCCGCATTTGCGTGGAGGGAGAGTGGAAAATGAATTGTTTCAAGCGAAAAGTCGCAAATAATCTGCTTGTGGAAGCTCATTCGTGAGATTGAGATGTGTGAGACGTAATCACACCTTCTTCTGTGTGTGCTCGCGTTCTCATATTACGTGTTCCTTGTGTATTTTAGCCCTGGTTTTTATACACTTTTTTGTGTTTTTATATAGGTATTATTTTGTTAAACTTCATTTTAATTGTATTGGTTAAGTGTAAGAAAAGGTGGTAGCCTTAACTTCGCCATTAAAGTCGATTATTATTATTATTATTATTATTATTATTATTAAACATCTAACCCTAAAATAGACGTCCGCATCAAAGGGTGAAACCATACAGTACAGTGCAAATTTTTTATCCAAATGGTTTTATTTATAAAAATATAATAATATTTAGCACCGCGTCTTACTACCCGTTCGGGTTATACGCTTTAAGTACTCTAATTACTCTAATGGATTAGAAATTGGGAAGGTTGAATTAGAGGAAGTGAACCCGCATTTGCGTGGAGGGAGAGTGGAAAACCATTTAGGAAAAACCACCCGCAGTTCACCCGACCGTGATTCGAACCTTTATCTCCCCGTCCTCAGCAGTCGAGCTCAACACGACAAGCGCGTTAGCCAACTACGTCACCGAGGTGGGTTAGTTTTATTTAATGTGATTCAAATTATCACTAGCAATAATAGCTTTATTTTAATTGATAAATCGAGAATTTTTTCAAATTTTAAGCTTCAGTGATTTTTGTAATTGGCATATTGAAAATAATTTGTATATTTGAAAAGTTACAATAAACACAACTTTAGCGGTTACAATAAAACCGTATAATATATTCCCCATAGTTTATATTAATAATCTAAAAATCTATATTAGTTTATTTCAAACTGTGACAGGTAAGAAACCAAGCTCCCTAAGATCTGTATTTGGTCTCCGTATTCACTCAGCCTCGTGCGAGGACTGTATTTATTATGTATTTGTGAAAATGTTTCTAGGATCTGCGCTTTGAGATAACCCCCTTCCCATACCCTAAAACCTCTACCTCATTCCGTCCTCGGTAATAAGATGTAAATAAGAAAATATCACACCAGATCGTAGTTTACATCACTGCACACCGCACCAATTTTACAACGTTCTTTAAAGGGATGAGATACTAGAATCCTCAAACAATAATTCATATTTGAGGGTTAGAGAATTTGAGAAAATATTAGAGTTGGGATTGTAAATATAAATATATATTTTAGGTTTTGATTTTTAATTTGTTTTAGAACTCAAATACCGCTCACTGTTGGTTCACCCGCAACATAGTTATGGAACCAACTTAACAACCAGACCCTTGACCATTAATTTAACACTTAACAAGTTGTAGTGTCTAGATAAAAGTAAATATCTGGCTACGAAGAGGTCAATATTCGAATCTTGGCTGAAGGCTGAGGGCGTTGTTTTTCATATCTGATATACGATATCCATCTTCCCCCTCATCCTCTCTTTCTCAAAAGTATCCCTTTCGTCTTCACCCATTAGCTAACGTAATTAAATAACGAACTAAAAACTGGCTCAGTGCACCTGACTACGAACCTAGAGGGTGCCGGGTTCGATTTCCGGCTGGTATCATAGGAAATTTCCTTAAAGGATAACTATCCCAATGATCAACAGAGTTTGGTTAGCTAGGTTTAGGTTAGGTTAAAAATCACCGCTGATTTCACACCTTCATAATCACTATCTTCACATCATCTCATCGTGGGTACGATGTGTAGACAACCTCCATAGGTGTTCCCTCGGCAAAGTTTTGTACCACCAGAGTGGCTAAAAGTCTACACGCACAGGCAACAGAACGAGATACAATATATATCGGTCAAGATGCTAACCACCAATTAAAAAACTAATTAAATAATAGAATGATACATAAACAATAGAAAGATCAATTTTACAACCATTCATCTAGGTGGGCCCGTGTGAAAAGGCGTCATTCGCGTCTTATCTGATCTTTCGAAGACTGCATGGTAACAGTTCAAATCCTGGAATGGGGGTACCGAGGTGGATATTCTCCATGCTGGTTTACAGCTCTTATTTTTGACAGATGGGAATACATTTCCTCTAAACTCTACCCTACCACAGTAGTGTAAATATGTGGATAACCCTGTCGGGTTAGTAAGTCGTGGAGACCCGTTTCAGTGGCCAAATGGTCTAAGGCGTTACTCTCGTGTTATACTGGCCTGCTGAAGACGTGGAGATTGGGACTCGAATTGCAGTCGGGTCCACTGAGTTTTTTCCCCACTAGATTGTTTCTCACTCTCCTTCCACGCAAATGCTGGTAGATTACATCTAAAATGCTTCCTTCCTCATCCATACCCCATTACAAAAATAATTATATATAGCCTGAAAAGGCGACAAAAAAAACACGCGAAGCACAGTTAAATATCCATTTTTATCCCCCTATGTAAATAATGTTTTAATTTTGTTCGGGTGTAGAGTGTAAAGTAGTTTCCTAGCTCCGAAGTTTTTCCAACAGGTCGCATAACGAAGGCAATATCTCCCCTCGCGAGTCTTGCGAGCTGTGCATTGCTCGTTACGGGTGGAAAGTTGTCTCTATGCAAATTATTGGAGGGGGAGGGGGGACATCCGTGAAGAAGTTAACGGTTCGTTAAAAGGAAAATAAGGTCAACGAAATCTACTTAATTTTACTCTCAATATCAAACGAGGTAAGAATATTGATTCCACTTTATTTTAAATTAAGCAATTTGATTCCCCGAGATCAAATTTGACTTTATACATCAACTGGCTTCTGCTATTTTTTATATTAAGAATTAGGCTATAAATAAATAGTATCATAGTAGACTGTATCTGAAATCAAGTTATATGTCCCAAAGATTTTAAAGGCATGTCTGTCGTTTAGGACCAGAATATAGTTTCATTTTCTTCATATTTATTAATATAAAATATTCATATGCTCCAAAAAATTTACAAACACAAACTTACAATAAATTTGGTCTTAGACCTAACCAGTATATACCAAAAATATAGTTTTAGTAAAATCAACAAAAACTATTTTAATTGACTATCACGTACATCTATACTAATATAATAATAATAATAATAATAATAATTAGCACCGCGTCTTACTACCCGTTCGGGTTATACGCTTTAAGTACTAATTACTCTAATGGATTGGGAATTGAGAAGGTTGAATTAGAGGAAGTGAACCCGCATTTGCGTGGAGGGAGAGTGGAAAACCATTTAGGAAAAACCACACCCAGTTCATCCGACCGAGATTCGAACCTCGATCTCCACGTCCTCAGCAGTCGAGCTCAACACGACATGCGCGTTAGCCAACTACGCCACCGAGGCGGGTACTATTATTATAAAGAGGAAAGAGTTGATTTTTTGTTTTTTTGTTTGTAATGGATAAACTCAAAAACTACTGGACCGATTCTAAAAATTCTTTCACCAATATAAAGCTACACTATCAGCGAGTAACATAGGCTATATTTTATTTTGAAAATTTAATTTATTCCTCATTACAAACCAAAAAAACAAATCTTTCCTCTTTATAATATTAGTTTAGAAAAGGAAGTGTTTGTGTGTTTGTTAGTGTGCGATGCCCAGCCGAATCTACGGCACGTAGAGATCTGAAATGTTTAACATAGGTATACGTGAGGAGGTCCGAATGCATCTCGAAGCAGGAATTTTAACTAGCTTTTTAATTAGGCTATTTCAAACACAATACCACAGTGGGTCACAAGCAATGACGTGTGGGATTGCTAGTAATAAGTAAAAGGCAATAAACTACAATCACCTTACCAGTGGCGGCTCGTAGCTAAAATTAGTGGGGGTAATGCTTCAGAAATTTTTTAGCCTTTATTTTAAAACTGTGTAAAAGGAAACATTTATAAAAAGAAAATGTATCCAGGAACGTGATAAAATCTTAACAAAAAAACCTTTTTTACTTACTTTAACTTAAATTGTTACAGTTCAAGCTTTATCTATTTATTTAAAAGTGAAATCCATTCTTCTTATTTTAATTTGCGCAAAAAGCTCAATAATATTCTCCTTGATCTCTGGATGATAATTGAGGAAATATTTCTTCATTGAAAGTATTGCAAGCACATTTAGTCTTTCCGAATTAATAGTGATTCTTAAATGAGTTTATTATTTTCAATGTTGAAAAGCAGCGCTTTGTCTCTGATGTAGTCATGGGAATTGTCAAGAGGATTTTTATCAGTTTCGTAATTTCCAAGATAAATTTCAGAAGCTCAATTAATTTGCAATATTCATGAATATCAATCCTACAATAGAATATTTTTAGTTCAGTTTCAAGCTTTTCTTTGTCAATCATGAGAGAGACTTCAGTGGTCAGTACTATCTCTTTTGTGGGATGTTCATTCTTAAATCTAGTGAAACAATTCTTGTTGAACAATTTAGCAGCTCATTATATCAACACATACATAGTCACACACTTCCTTAGCTTCTGCCATGAGTGTCTTTGAAGGATTCTCACAGTACTTTGAGCTTCTCAGTACTGAAATAGCAGTTTTGAAATTTGTTATATATTCACTAACTTTAAACACAATAATTTCTCAAGATTGCATTTGGTTGTAAATTATTTCAACATGAGCCATAATCTGATGAAAAAGCTCTAACCAAAACTTGAAATTATCATCATTCAGGTATTTTAAAATTCCTGTTGCTTCTGCAATGGTTCGATCTGCATTTGATGTTGACTGAATTTCAGTAAGGCAGTTTTTTAAAAGTTGCAAATTTTCATGAACTCTGTTTATGGTCCGTATGTTTAAATTCCACCTTGTAGAGGATGGACGTGGAATGTTGACGTCCATGTGTTTCTTGAGAATGGACACACGTTGTGGTGATCTTGAGAAGAATGTTGGAATAGCCAGAATGTTAGAGAAAAAAAAATTCTTGCGTTTCGTGTAATACTTGCTGCATTTCTCGTTATTAAATTAAGTTGATGTGCATAACATTGAATGAAATGTGCATTTCTATAAACTGCTATTATTTTTGCTTGAACTCCTGTTTTTTTTTCTTTTTTTTTCTTTCATGACATTTGCACCGTTCAAATGTCTGAGCTATCAGTTTTTGTCCATTTCCTTGAAGGATTATGTCCAATTGTTCTAAAATACGTTTTGATATACCATATACAGTTTGATTTTTTGGAATAGATAGTCCCAAAAAACAATCAAATATTTCTCCATTCAATACATACCGTAGAATAAGGACCATTTAGTGTGTTCCGAAACATCTGTTGTGTCATCTGAAAGAAAGGAATCTTTTCTATTTTCCGTCCTTATCTCCTCATTGTATATTTGTAGCAGGCAGTCAAGTATCTCATTCTGAATGGTCCTAGAAACACCTTTGAAGAATGCATTGGTTTATAAGTGATTCTTCAAATCTGAATCTAATTTAGATGCAAAATTTATTAATCCTCTAAATACCCCTGGATTTACTGAATCGTCTTTTTCATCACGTCGACGTAAGGGAGTTTCAAAGTTTCCACAAAAGTAAATGCAGTCTATTGTTTTGGACAAAATTTCACGGTTCTTTTTAACTTTTATATTATGTGCATTGATTGAAAGTCTGTATGCCTCACAAAGTTTCTCCTTAATACTTACGGTTCTTAAAAGTGACAGGAAAACAACATTATCAACGTGCTTCTTTGACTTCTTATGCTTTTAAGTATTTTCTTTTTCATTTTGTTTATATTTCTAAAACCATCTTTTGTACACGGTACATCAACTCCAAACATCAAACACGAGAAGCAAAACAGTGCATTTTTTACTTTACAACCGCAAAGCCAACTTTTCGGTTGGTGCCATTCAGAATTAAAGCTGAGAATATATTTCTTGTTGTTGCTGTTGCCTGGCTGAAATATTAGAACATCAGGTGTTGAACAACCTCTTTTCTTAACTGTAACTTTTTCATGGGGAGATAGCTGTGAAAACTTAAGCTGTTGAAGTTCACTTACAGTCACAGAACTTATTTCTTGGAGATGCAAGGCCATGGTTAAAGATTTCTGTTAAATAAAATAACCGAAAAAGAATGAATCAAATAGAATAGCTGGAAGCAGAATAATAATCCAATTCTACACTATTATGCACGCTATCACATTCAAGAATATGGTGCATGGTTTTTTAGCACAACACACGATGAGTAAAAAAAACTTCCTTCCATCATCACGTCAGAGCCGGCACTGCGAGAGCAACAGTGCTCTCTCTACCTGGCAGTCCTGCCTTCCTCCCCACCCCCTCCTATGTGCGCATGCGCACAATAGTCAAACACCACGTCAATGGAACTGTAAAGAGCACAGTTCCATACAAAGATTTTTGTATCTTTTTTATAAACTGGGGGATGGTTACTGAAGTACTGACATTAAGCTTAAGGAATATATATTGCACTACAAAAATAAATAAAGAATTCAAGAAAAAATGACTCATTACATTAAGTATGGTCGATAATATCAAGTGGGAATAGGGGGTGCTGCAGTTCCGCAATGCCTATACACGAGCCACCACTGCACCTTAAAGTTATTCACACATATATTTGTAAGGGTGTCTGGTCCTAGAGATTCACCCTAGAGATTCACCCTAGAGTTATTCGCACGTGTGCTTATAAGGGTGAATAATCATGGAGATTCACCCTAGATTTATTCTCACGTACAACCGTAAAGGTTTCTGGGTCTGGAAATTCACCCTAGAGTTATTCTCACGTATAACCATAAGGGTGTCTGGTCCTGGAGATTCATTCAAGAGTTATTCTCACGTGTGTCTGTAGGGATATCTGATTGTCGTATAGTCAAAGGGATCCCTCTCGTGATTATTAGGGTTGTTGGTGACTCGGAGTTAAGGGCTCGGATCTCTGCTGGGTGTAATCAAAGCGTTATTTTCCTACGTGGTTTCCTACTTTCGCTTCAGACAACAAACCCCAGAGGACTGACTATACTACTAGTGTTCCTTTCCTCATCTTTCACATTACTCACTTATCTACTCTGGCATCAGGAACTAAAAAGTTCATTGCAGCGCTTGCAAAAGTACGTCACCTAACTCCCTCTCTCTCTTTAGATAGTTCTATCCAATCCACCTCATTACACACAGTTTATTTCAGGTCCATTATAATGTTATCCTCCCATCTGTGTCTAGTTCTTCCACATGGTCTCTTCCCATTGGTTTGCCAGTAAGTACCATAAAAAAGTTTCTAGATTCTCCCACTCGTGGTTCAAATAGAAATCTTTTATATATAGAGGAAATAAATGTTTGTACCTTATTCATGATTCAAAACACCCAAAAATTACTCAATAGAAGTTTCTTATGAGATGCTATTTAGTTGTTCAACATCATAATTATGTTAAAGAAAGTTTTTAAATTATATACATTTATCGTTAAGTTTATATATATAGTCTCCGCAACCCAAAGTATGAATGGGCCAATTAATAATGTTCCCAAACATCATTTTAAAAGTCCAGGATTTTTTCTTATCTTTTTAATATATACGAAAAATATTGTGGGCGGCCTTTCCCTTTTTCATAATAAACATAGTAATTTGACATTAACCTTAAATTTAAATTATACTTTAATTAATAAAATAATAAAACATGTGTGTATTTATATATAACATTTCCATATACTTTTCTATGATTTTTATGAAAAATATTAGTAAAGAAATAAAAATATCTTTACTTCTAAGTAGGTTATATAAATAAAGACAGTTTTTACAGAATATTTTGCGCAAATTGTTTATATTATCTTTAATATATTGTGTGTTAACATTTTACTCACATTTTAAATATCATATTATTTTTATTTAACCTATTTTAAGACAACCTTTGTCAGACATACAAAAAGGTTGTATTTTTTATTTACTAAAACAACAGCCTATTCTTCCACTCTTATTATTTTAATGTAAGAAAATTGAATCTTCAAACTCCAAGCAACAGAAATACATAAGAAAAATCAGTTGGTATACACAAAGTGATGTTTATTTACGTAGCCTGACAATATAATATTCCCATGATAATGTATTTTACGACTCAAACATCTTTAAAATAACACTAAAAAGACACGATCGCACTTTGAAGAAATTGAGCAGGAACATAATAACATAATATTTGTTCTCATCTCGACTCTTATATAACCAGAATGGTGTAGTACATTCAAGAGATATCTAT
>CABFOV010000830.1:90485-145288 GCA_902141375.1 Timema poppense | reverse complement strand
ATGAAAGATAAATACAATTATAATACAAAGCAATGATTTAGCAATGTTAAATACCCTTTATGTTATGAATATGTATAATTATAATCTATTGAAATTATTATTTATCATTACAGTAAATAGCTAGATGTAACGCTTTAGGTTATACTATATAATCTGTATGTAGTCTAATAAAGTAATTGTTCAAAGTATGAATCGTATACGAGTAATGGATTGGATTGATTATTGACTTGTAACTTCTTTACTTTTTACCCTCCCTAAGAAGAATTTCTGTGCGCGTCCCTGGTTCACACCAAAAATATTTCATTTTCAAATTATTCACTTTCCCAGCCCTTCATATAGTACCTACATTCCATGGTTCTATGCTTAAAGGAAAAGTTTTATCTGATGATTGTTCTTTGTTGTTCGCTCCTTCTGAAGTAATCTCTGTCCGGAATTCAGAATGGGTACTAGTATACCCTCCAGAAATTCTTTCCAGGAAGAGTCATCATTGGTTTTGTTCCTTTGGCGAAAGAGGTTTCATGTAAAATATAGTGTTTTGTTCATTTGAAGAAAGAGGTTTCATGGAAAACATAGTGTTTTGTTCCTTTGACGAAAGAGGTTTCATGGAAAATATAGTGTGGCAGTTTTCTTTTTGCTATCCATAACGCAGAAATACAGCTGAACTACCGCTCCATATGGTCCACGCCCGTGGCTGTTCGATCCTGAACCGTCTCGGGTATTATTTGCTCTGTGCCTCAAGTCGATCCTGTAACCAGGTATCAATTTCACACGTTGCTCTGTGCAGGGGTACATAATAAACCCAACGTCACTAGGTCTTCACAGAAATTAGCCGCCACCAACCTTACTGCAACCGTTATTCCCCCGCAACGACAATTCCTTTTCACACCCCCACTTCGGGGAAGCTTCTGTAAATTTTTACCCATTTGGGCTGAGAGAAAGCCCTCGCGTTTGAATAAAAATATTTTTAGTTTTGTGTTCAACCTTTAAATTAAAAACAGTTTTTAATTTTTTTTTGTAAAATAGTTGACCCCTTCTCATTCTTATTTCAAGGTACAGAACAACAGATGATGTAAACATAGTATCATTTCCTTAAAGATAGATAGAGTATCGTAAGCGCCATCTTGCCAAATTTACTGGAAGCACTAAAAACTAAATAAGATATTTCCAGATGACAATATATTCGTGATTTTTTTGATGACGTGTGTTTTACCATATTTATATTGATTGTCTAAGGAAATTGAAAGAAAATTGATAACTAGCAATAAAATTATTACGATAAAAATATTTTAATTTCCCCAGAATCAGTGGTTAGTGACGATTCGGTTACATACAATTGTAGGCTATGACACTTTAATTTATTCATGATTTTTAAAAATCAGAGCATAAAGTATCTTAAATACCTCATACATTGAAATATAACTATCAATTTATTTTGTCATTACTATCCTTGTTGACAGCATTATATTATTAACTTGTGTCGCTGTATATACCACTAAATAATTATTACCAACCAAGGTACAATAATTTCAGGTAAACCTATGCTAACACAATACTACTCTCCAATTAAAGATGTTTGTGGTCAACATACTGAGAAATAATTAATACATTTCTACATAATTCAAGCTATAGAATAACACATTCTGTAGGTGGTTGGTTTGAAAATTCAAAGAAAGCATACACTTTCAAAAATCATTAGCTTACCTATGAAGATGCCATTATTTATTTTCACACGTCACATTACAAACATATTTTCAGGCGTGCTCAGAAGTCCCAATATTCCATTCTTTCTTAAACCTTAATATTACGGTGCTAGTTATATCTTAGATACAGGTTTGCGCTGCGAACAGTGTTTTCTAGCGTATCAAACGGCGAGGGCTGTCATCTGATATGAAAGCAAGAGTGGTTATGTTGGTAGCACTAGCCACTCGTGAACTGTCAGCCTGGCATTTGTCAACAGGTTTCTATTATAGTTTGGTTAGTGGCAGTATTAGTTAATTTTTGTGCTGTGTATGTTTGTTTTCTATTATTAAATTAAAATTAATTTTACTAAACATATATTAAGACTAACAAATTGCACCTTAATTTTAGCAATTTCTTAAATACGGCGCTGGAAAATTGGCAAACTTTATGCTACGTCCACGCCCCATTTTATCGATTACCCCTTATGTTTTTTTTGTTTTTTTACAATTCGGTGCATTGCCATTAAGTGACTTGAAAGTCAACCCGCTTTTGAGGCAGTACTGAAGATGATATCGTGCAACAACTGCACATCCTGTCAACCAGGATAATGAACGAGCTCCCATGCACTGACATATGTACAGTAGTCCCATGGCTTCTTTGGTGCTGACCGACACCTCACAGCTGACGTTTGACAGTCAACATTTAGGTATATACCTAAATTTTGACCGTCAGAACTAACAGCTGCTAAACACATGTTTTTGCAGATCATATGGTTCGGCGTAGGGATACATAATTTGGTCTGGTAACTTTTCAAAGCCGTCAGTCAGCACCAAAGAAGCCATGGGACTACTGTAGCTGCTTGTGTGATAAACAAGAAGTTGATATAGAATATGAAGAGTACCCAGATAATGATGATGATGGTGACAATGTTAATGATGACAATGATGATTTTGAATAATAATAATAGTGAAGCTGTAAAATGATATACAGTTCAAAGAGTCGTTATACATCTTAATATTTAGAGAATTTTTTGTTTGTTATAAAATAGCACTAGTTTTTTCTTCTACAACAACTATATAAATATGTGTATTTGTAGAAAACGTCACCATATATCTAATATGCACTATCAGTAAACTATGTGTATATAAATATGCATTAAACCTTACCAAGTATGAATTTACCTGACTTATTTGGGTCAATCGTAAAACTAGATCGTGAAAGACTGGTGATAAACTTTGTGATGTAATAGAAATTAATTTTTTTTTTTTTTTTGTGAATGGGAATTACATATTAATATATTATAAGTAACTATATATAAAATTCATAAAAGAGATAGCGCGAATACCATTATGAAGGCCATAATTTCAAATAACAATATTAAGCAATTGGTAACAGTAATTATTATATAGATTTGTCTAGTCGAGAAAATAAAAAATCACACAAATAAAAGACAAAACTGTTATTAATTTACTCATAAATATTTATCTTTATTTTTTATAGCGTACCAGATATGACAAACAAAATAGCATTTATCAGTGAAACCAAGTCTTTGGGCCAGTTTCTTAGTCAAATTTAGTACGCCTCAATTGCGGCGCTATACTAAATACAAGACGTCACCTACCTGAACTTGAATGGAATGGGCCAGTTTCATATGCGAAACTGGCCCATTCCATTTTGGTCAAGGTAGGTGTCTTCCTGTATTTAGTATCGACTCGCACTTGAGTCGTGCTAAGTCTGACTATGAAACTGGCCCTTTAACAATATTCAATCCACTTCTAGATATAAAGAATCACATTTTCCAAGAACTGAAAATATAGTATCAAGTTTGTCAGGTTAATACCCTATAGAGCATGTTGTTCCAAATAATTTAAAATGCAATGAAATTTAGATTTTTGCTTGCTATTTCACTATTCAAGAAATTAGGTGGCTAAACAAGTATCCTGTGAAATATTTACGTAGAAATCTTAGACCTATTATAAAATGTAATTTTATTATTATTTAAATTTGAATTATTATTCGTACTGTTTTTATTTTATTATGTTTGAAATTAAATCAATACTTTTTGATTTTCACTAATACTCTTTAATAAGATTGATTATTATCATTATTATTTTTTTACTATAATTTTTCTTATCTTTTATTAAATATTTATTTGTATGTACGTTCAGCTATTTAGCTATATTATGATTGGTAATTCTATTTTTTGTATGTATTTAGGATTACATCTCAGGTCCTTGTGTACTTTTCAGTGCTGGCCTGTTATATGTCGTACGACTGTTGGCCAGTACTATAGTAAATGAACCCTAAATAGAATCGTAGCTATTATCATTATTATTATTATTATTATTATTATTATTATTATTATTATTATTATTATTATTATTATTACTAAGGAATACCCGTATTATTAATTACTATTTGGTTGTTTATACTTTATTGTGAACTGTTACAAAAAAAATAATTACTCTTACTGAATCGTCTTTTTTCCCCACTCTTTAAAGTTTATTGTAATTACTGGTATACAAAGATGATGTATTTATTTTTTGATTTTCAAGCTAAAATATATTATTCTGTATCTTCAGTTCTAGCTTGTTAAAAGGTCTCAACTGTTTCCTAGCACTTTAATAAAGGTAAATAAAAATATAAATTAAATTAAAGTTACAACACTTATTGATTTTAAAAACTATCAATCTTTGTAGCCACACGTATCAATATTTGAATTTTCTTTTGTTCCATGACAATTATTTATCTATGTATTTTATGTATACAAAAATACTCTAAACTTTTAATTGAAATTTAGATAGCCAAACAAAGATATAAGTTTAATTAAATACCGATTGAACTTAAAAAGAAAGTATAGTTATACTATATATGTTTCGTTGCATTGAATTTTAATAATGTTACCAAATAATTAATACCTTTTTATTATTAAATACAATTTAATGTATTTAACATATAATTTTTCTCTTTTATCTAAAACTTAGCTTGCATAAGTAATTATTTCAATCTACGAGGTATTACAAATATGGTGATGGAATTTGTATTCGATACAAAGTCTGGTCGGGTATTTGCGACACTCTTAAATAAATACCTCGCACGAGACTAGGAATCAATATGTAGTCCACTGAGGGCTGAACTCATGACCCTGAGCGAGGTAGGGAGTTATAACAGACCCCTCAACAAGGAACACGTGACACTTTCCCGCAAGATTGGGTGGGAGTATCGCCCTGTAATTACATGCATGTTAATGAGCGAAACCACCGCAGGCTACCGCAGCACAGAACTAAACTATTCTCGCTGGGATTAGAACCCCGGATACGCAAACAGGTGGTCCTTGGGGAGGGAGACGTCAATACGACACACACCAAACAAGCTCACATATGCTATACGATTCAATTTTTTAAAATATCTGTATCGGTTTATTCGGTTGAATCAACTTTTAATTAAGCTTTTATGTATCCTATTTACTTTATTTATAGCTGCATGTTTAATGATCATAGAGATTAAAATATTCCCCATCAGTGACTATAATATTCTTGTTTACCGGTGACTGTGAGGTCAGGGCTTGAATTCTAGATGAATGTACTAAATGTATTTTATAATTCTCTCCATGCAAATATCGATTGTTACTGCACATTTGCTTTAAACTCTTACCTTTATTTTCACTCCACCATTTAAGTAATAAAGTTCAAATATCTCGGACCAGAAATAACATATTTATATAAGTCTACCCATTTTGCCGTTTAGGGTATTTTCACATATTTTCCAGGGTTCATTTACATGCCACAATTGACGTTGGAGCGAAGGCTTTAAGTCCCCTACAAAGGAAGTTGTGCTATAGATTTTTTTATATCTCAAGCAAAATCCGTTGACTCTGGCTAGGTTTGAACCCACAAACATCGGGTCCTGAGTCGGGAACTTTAACCCTAGACCACTGAAGTTCGTTAAAATATGTTGTAACTGTTGAAAATGTCATACATAATACAAAAATATCAATGATATATTATACTGTATGTATTATCTGTTATAAT
The DNA here is from genome assembly GCA_902141375.1 of Timema poppense. NCBI lineage: Eukaryota > Metazoa > Arthropoda > Insecta > Phasmatodea > Timematidae > Timema > Timema poppense. The sequence continues at coordinate 139,577 of CABFOV010000830.1, read as the reverse complement.
AAATTTCCTTATACTTATTTACTTTATGTCACTATAAACGCAAAAGTTCATTGACACACTTACAAAAGTACGCCACCATCAATTATTGTCATACCCACCTTTGCCTGGATAAATTGTTTTTAGTTAAATGACTATACTCTTTGTGGAGTAAAGCTTTAAATTTTAAAACTTCAGCTTCGAAGTGCACATGTTCGTTCACAGGGGCTACTGATTTAAAAAAATTCAGACCTCCTCTAGATAGTGCGCAACACTCATGAAAGACAAAGAAAAGCTTAATTTTATCAATATAAATAAGTATATCAATGACTTTACAAATTTTGTTATTTTATACATTATTTAAAAAGTATTTAATTCAAATATATTAACATTTTCAAAATAAAACTATACATTATCTGATATATTAAAAATATTCTGATAAGTTTGTATTTTAATATTAATACCTCACATATATATTCTAGTAGCTTACATTATTCTGAAGTACGGTGCATAAATGCTGAATATAACTTTTTATGCAAATACGTAACCCACAAACTTCCCAATGAAATATTGTGTATTTATATCCCACGACGTTAAAATTACAAAATAACGTAGACTCAGAGGGAACAAAGCAACACAATGGTTAGGTTGGGATTTCGGAAACGCAATTAACAAAGTTACACAAATACGTTATGCATGAGTTAGGCATAGTGTTTTTGTTGAGTGTGGGCTAATTATTATAGGAGGTCGAAAGGCAAGAGGGCTGTTGGAAAGGGGGGTAAGGGAGGATAGTAGACTAACTGTACATTATACCTCCTCATACGCCCCCTAAAGCCCCAATTCTACTCTCTCGCCCCCCTCAACGGAAATATTTTCTCGCACTAGTTGTTCTAATAGTTCACAATGAAGCTCCGAGCCTCGGTAATTGATTATTGAACAAACTCCCTCCCACTATAGAAATGGTAACGTCATTTAACGACCACGTGGCAATAAAGTCTCACTATAATATGCCATTAGCTAGAAACTTGTTGGGGTATCGCTATGTTTCAGGAGAATGTGTCGAGAAGGAAGTTAGTCTGGCCTCAAAATATTCTAAATTCCATTGGGTTTACTTGAAAACTCGAGTCAGTCTTCAAGTACGGGTTTATAGTCCAGTATTTTTGGATGAAAGGTCCTATCATTTATCGGAGTAGTGGATAGGAATTTTCCTCTTTTTGCCACGTCGGAAGTTTGGCTCATCCCCTAAAATTGTTTATGCTGGGTTTTTTTTATGTACCAAAAGGCTTGTCATATTTTTTCCGTTTAAATACTACAGACAGGCATGTGTCTAAGATTCAAAATCGAGGGAAAGGGGGAAAGTACCAAACAAGTACTGAAAAGCAAAAGGCTGTATTTGTGTACATGCTTTTAAGTATATCAGACACGCACAAGATAGGGGCATCAACAGCGTGCCTTTTTTTTGTAGTCTTTGAGACACATATTGCAACGCCTAATAAAACCTAACCTTACCTAGCCTCACCATTATTGTAAGGATTAAGGGGTTGTCCCGTGTAGTTTTATTATAATATTAATATAACTATTGTAAAGAGTAAAGGATTGTTGTCTATATTTTTATGTTAATATTAATGTAATTATTGTAAAGAGTATGGAGTTGTTCCCTGTAGTTTTATTATAATATTAAAATAATTATTTTAAAGAGTAAATGATTGTTCCCGGTAGTTTTATTATAATGTATTGTGATTATTTAAACGAGTAATGGGTTGATCCCTATAGTTTTATCAAAATATTATTGTAGTTATTGTAAAGATTAAGGGGGTCACTTATAATACATGTTTGCCATATTAATACGTTATGCAATTGTTGTTTTCCCCCTTACGCGCTTTTGATACAATGTCTGGGTGCACTTTTGATCCATACATTCTTGCGCTTTTGTTATGAGATTTGTCCCTCGTGTGTGCTTTCTATGTTCTCTGCACTCATCCATAGGTACGTAGATAGGATTCTATGAGGTAAACGGGGCAGACAATTCAATCGGCTTCTAATAATGTTTTATAGAAACGTTATACAAAAATCATAATTATCATTATTATCAAAATATTATTAAACTGATAACAATTTTTGTGTTGTCAAACGAAGGATGCTGAATCCGGCACTTCGATAGGTTGGAGGCTCGATTGTAATCTTGAATCTATCATGCTGGTTATTGTTCCATAGTCAATTAAAAATCATTGGCTCCTATACGGAATAGTCCTATTTGATTCCCGAATTGAATATTTTTACGATGCGTGCTCTAGGTTTCGACAGAGCTATGTTTCAGGGTTGTATAGCAAAGTTCCAACGTCTTGCAGCAAAGGTGGGTGACTATTTAGAATTATATGTATTGCCCTTGGTTGAGCTAGTTTGTAAGTCGAGTAATATAAATAAATTCAAAATATAAACTTATATAAAAATATATTTTAGTAGAGTTAAATTCAGAATATAAGTTACTGCTCAGCAAAAACATAATCCAAAAAGTGTATAATTTCTTAACATAAACTTCAAAGTATTCAAGTTTGAAAGAAAGATGAAGGAAGGGGATGGGGGTGCGATAAAACGTCTTGAGAGGTTGGCCGGGCACAAGCGTGGGCAATTAGGGTGGGCTTACTTCCAACTCATTCCTTTTCCATTCCTTTTAGAAGATTTTGTTTGGAGCAGGTGGGTTAAACATGCCCTCCATTGTAGAGAGTATTTCCGTGTATCACTTTGCTTACTGAAAAAAAAAGGAATAAGAAAAGGAATAATTTGCCTTAGTTGAAATGATAACATAATACAATAAGTCAGGAAACATACTCAATTACTTCTTTAAAACTTACTTTGGGATAAGCTATATAAGTAAAGCGAACGCAGATGTTTTATACAAAGCAAATTATGAAGAAAATACGTCTAAGTTTTTACACAGTACTTCTACACCCGGACTTAAATTGTAAAAAGGTTACTTATTACCTTTCGATATAGCATAGACACACCTATTAAGTTGTGACAGTGGCTATTTTTTTAATTAACTAAATGAACGGCTAAGACATTTATATACTTAATTCGAACAAAAATATGTTGTATTTAAAAAATTGTTGCCAAGTATGTAGTGATGTTCTAAATCTTATCACCATAATATAAAGTAAAATTAGTATTTGTGTGTTTGTGTATTATCTATTGTTACTAGGACTCCAAAACCAAGAAACCTTGAAATACAAAACTTGGGATGGGTATTTAAGGGAAACTCCAAATGTGCACCTCAGACGTATTACAACTACTGTGAGATAAACATCTTAGTCACCGTGAACAACGATTATATTTATAAGTGTATTAGAAATTATTAAATAAGACCATTTTTTTCTGTCTTAATTTGATTTCCAGGAAGTATATCAACTTCAAATTAAATAATAAATTATAACAAATTATTTAATCACATGTTATTATGGTTTGGTTGTCTCGTATTCACAAGAGAGATATAAAACTAAACTGTTTAGAAAAGAATTACTCAACAAACGTTTCACATATGTATTTAATTTTCTCTTGCATTCACATAGATAATATTTCAAACAAACATATATCTTTTCCTATTTAAAATTTAGCTAGAATTTCAATGTATCAAAGGATATAATATCCTACTAATTTATAAAAATTAAATACTGTATGTTGGTTTGATGCACAATCATGCTCAAACCATGTAACGTCTGTGCTGAAATTTCGGATGGATATAACTTAGACGTCCAGTTAACATGGAGATTATTTTTTTCTATTAAAATCCAATAAAATTGTGGTTTTTCAAATATCCTGTTTTAAAACACTTGATAAATAGCTATATTCTCCTATTAAATATATAGTTCATTTTTTGTCCTAATTAGTTTCCGAATCAAATGCAAATCCAATGAATAATTACATAATATAATTCAATTTTAAAACATAAGATAAATTATATTTTGTGTCGGTGGTTTTGTATTCACATTGGTAGGAAAATCAAGTTTATTTGACAGATAATAATAAATGCACATATTTAACGTTATCCATCTTTGCAATAGTAACCCCAGTACAAATCTATTTTAATTTGATTAATTTATTACAAAAATAAAAGTCATAAGTTGATTATGAAAACCAGATGATTAACCTCCAAAACTGTTAAATACTAGGTATCTCACGTTTCCTTGATATATCTCACGGCTGCTTGATATATCTTACGACTCCTTGATATATCTCACGACTCCTTGATATATCTCACGACTCCTTGATATATCTCACGACTCCTTGATATATCTCACGGCTCCTTGGTATATCTCACGACTCCTTGGTTTATCTCACGACTCCTTGGTATATCTCACGACTCCTTGATATATCTCACGACTCCTTGATATATCTCACGGCTCCTTGATATATCTCACGACCCCTTGATATATCTCACGGCTCCTTGATATATCGGTTTCTTGAAAATATATTTATGTGGTTCCCAGTCAAATATAAAATATGTATTATCTATATTATTAAACCTCTACCGTAAGAAGTTTGTAACCACATTAGTTATTATTATTATTATTATTATTATGTAATTAATATACAGTAGCCCCATGGCTTCTTTGGTGCTGACTGACAGCTTTGAAAAGCTACCAGACCAAATTATGTATCCCTACGCCGAAACATATGATCTGCAAAAACATGTGTTTAGCAGCTGTCACTTCTGACAGTCAACATTTAGGTATATACCTAAATGTTGACTGTCAGAAGTCATATTTGAGCTGTCAGCCAGCACTAAAGAAGCCATAGGGCTACTGTAGTGATATATTGTACAATTATGTCTTGTGGACATGGTGGTGGATGAAGCATCACTTGCTGATGGTGAGGTGAAAGTAACATGGCGAAAGCACGAAGCGTGCCACAATGATTCGATAATAATATGGAAGAAGAAATAATGCAAGTAGACGACGTGAAAGAAGATAACGAATAGTCGAGTATCCTTTCGCCTTGCAACAACTCGATAGTGTTATTACATTAAATATAGAAAGTCTTAGTCATATTTGCGATTACTGGAATACTCTGTTTTATCAATGCGAAACCACCTCCGTGGTGTAGTGGTCAGTGTACCTGGCTGGCTACGAGCCTATGGGTGGCGGGTTCGGCTCCTAGCTGGTACCTTGGGTGGTTTTTTTTTCTCGAAAGGGGAATTATCACCAACGATCACCAGGGTCTGTTTAGTTTGGTGTAAGAAGTTTCCACTGGTTTCGCACCCTCATATTTACTATCACCATCATCTGATCTCATCGGGACACGGAAAGGATGTATGATTATTATATTAGGGCGTCCCCTGGGCAAAGGTACATTAGAACCTGATAATCTTTCCATAAACTGCACAAAGAATGATATCGCCCAGACGCGATATATATATATATATATATCAATGTGAAAAAACTAGAAGATAATCAAAGTACGCTGGTTGATGTGATCGTGGCAAAGTTGTTCTAACACCATATCAATAATCTCCAATATTATTCCTAAATCAGCTCTCGATTAGACATTATGCACAAACAAATAACGTTATGACAAATATACGTTCGTTAAACAAAGCATTAGCGAGGTTAAGTAGCTACGAGAAAATGGAAGAACATACAGCTGGTGGCCCGAACATATACAAAATTCATGATGACGTATACCATGTAATGGACCAATTCAAGTGACTTTATTACACACCAACATACGCTCAAGTAGATACAGCCGTTAAACACCGTCTGGGAAAGCCAGAAAACTCAAGGTGTGTTCCACGGTAATTGCGTGAACCTACGCAGTGCACCACACACGTCACCGTTCATGCCCTTTCCTTCCGTCAAATGCACAAGTTAGCGCAAGCTGAAGATCAAAAAGCAGCTGATGAAAGAAGACCAGCTGAAATCTTGCTAAAGCGCATAATAAACCATAGCGACTAAAACCATAGAAGATTAGATCAGGCCACATCATCCGATGCTGCCACTATATTCAGTGATGATGTAGGAGCACTACCGTGAGAACTAGATCTAATTGTTTATAAACACGGGGAAAATATTTGTCCTATTTCGTTACTTCATTCGAGCTTTGATCTGTGGCAAATACTTTTAGCTAAAATGTGAGTGATGGCTTATTATATGGATTATTTCCCAATAAAAGTTTTAAAATACATTTAAGTGCAATAATCTGCAGCCATCTTTACAACGACCCCCTAGTGTATTAGTATTGTATTACTATTTGCTAAATTGATTCAAACCCCATTATTTAATCAAATTAATATCAAAACCCTTCAGTTAAAAAAAAAATTAACACCAAAACTCATTATTAGAAAGTTATAATAGCTATTTTTTTTAAACATTATTCCAGATAATTTCATGGTTTTTGAGCTTATAATACATACCAAAACATATTTAAACATCATTTTATCATGCGTGAAACAATACGTAGACAATATTATAATATAATATAAAAACTTAGCTTTTTAATTTTAGAATTATGCTTAATATTAATAATTTAAATCCGAATTAGCGATGACAACGTTTCAATAAAAGTAAAATGTTTCCCAAGTTTAAGAATCTCAATTTAGTGGTGCTATGGCCAGTATCCATTGAGAAATATTCATTTAAAGAGATAATTGTGATGTGCTCGGACCAACAAATAAAGATTGAGCTATTTTTTAGCTGAAGAGAAATATTTAATGTTTAGAGATTTACAGTCATGATAAATAACGGTTTCCATGGTGATTAAACAAAGAATAAAAAACTGAAAATCGGGTTTTGGTGAAAACAGATATTTTTCTCGACATCCCGGACTCCTAGCAATAAAAATGTGTGGTCGTTTTCTCGTAATTTCTATTACCGGAAAAGGGCTTATAAAATTATACATAAGGATGTAGCCCATTGATTACACTTCTTTATTTAAAATATAATTAGTCATAAAAGATGTTAAAACATTGTTTTGTTTAGTAATTTAATTTACGTTCAATTTCAGAAATTCATCTTTTTAAAGAAGGTGAATTTTTTTGGCTGGGACAACTAGCATATACTTATTTTCGCTATAAGTTTAATTCTAACTCAAAGACCCGAATCTCTCAGCATACAGCCTAAGCTTAAGGTTCATCTATTCCAGTTTATGACAACGAAAAAATGGGAATTTGAATCCGGGCCTGGTTAACTGAATCTCTTTACCTATACACAATTGGGAATAAACTTTTTTGTATTATACTTTACTTTTCTATGCCTCATTAGCGTAATTAAAAAGTATTTAGCCTAAAGAGGAAAATTCGAAGAAAATATCAAGTTTGGAGACGCTTTCAGTACGGGACATATGTACGCTTGTCACGAGTAATGTAAGAAAAGCTATACCTCGATCCTCAGAACAGGAAGGTCGGACAGTCGATATGTAGAGTGAGTGGAAATGATAAGTAGTTTAAAAAGAAACTCTACATGAACTCAACCCGTTTAGATTTATCAGCTCAAGCATGTCTCAAATACTGGACATTGTAGCACACGCATCGTGACGGTAAGTCTGTTTTCATTCAGAACTTAAAACTTAGGATTAAAATAGGGACAGAATTACTATTTAATATTCTCATTGTGTGAAGTGAAGATTTTTTATAATAAGTATTTAACAGACCTATTCTAAACTAAATGATCTCATCAGCATTTGACTTACAAATTAACTTTCTAATAGGCCTAAAACAAGTATAAAATCCAATCCTCAGGTGTCAATTAAAGGGAAAGCCACAGTTCCATGAATGATAGTTTTTAGCCATTATTGGAATCATTGTTTTGACCATTATCTCAGTCATATTCACTATAGACTGAGTTAAGGGATTAGACTAATGCTTATATAAAAACGTAACAAAACAAATTTGGCTTCTAAAAATATAAAATATAATTCTTACTAAAGCGAGTCCCTATGCTACCATAATTACACTCAACTAATCATGGATTTAATTTGTTGCGTAAGCATTACATAACTAAATGACAGAACCATAGATGAGCATCTACGTGCAATCTATAGTACTATAAATAATTATAGAGTTTGAAAATCTTGATATACAAATAACTATGTATCAATGTCTTCAACTTCATTGGAAATATTGTTGAGATTGCTGAAGACCCCAAGCTATTCTATGAGTTTTTCCAAACTTACTTTAAGAGGTGATTTTGGTTATGGTATCGCTTAACAATTTAATTAAGACAGGTAACTACTAGTTTAACATCATTAAAAAAGAAGACTTTAAAATTAGATATTTGATAAAACTATTGAGTTTTATATTAAATATACTCTTATCTAAGCCCGTCTTCACCAGGGAGCTTCTCGGAACCTTTATTTAAGTAGAGACATGCTACTTATTTAGCTAACATGTCGGACTATTTTTAAATGGAATAAATATTGTAAATAAACGATAAAAAGCTATTCTAGATTATGATTGCAATTTTTGATGTATACACACTAAATTTTGACAATCGACTATTTTTAAAAGTTTAAAACAATATTACAGACTTGCAATCGGCTTACTTGTATTTTTGAATGTGATAATATTTATTTTCTCATATTGTTTGGGCTCAAAATATATTTTTTCCTTTTGTTTAAAATCTTAGAAACAATAGTCTAATTTTACTATGAAATTAAGATTATATTTTTAAAATTAAATTTTGTTGAGTTAAATACTGCACTTATCCAAAATAAAATACTAGAAGATTAAATTTTAATATTGTTCTAATGATGATGAGTAAGAAGTGGGCTTAAATCCGTTAAGTGATTTAAATTCATTCAGCACAATAATTAATTTTAACTTTAACCCAATTAAAAAGCAATCTTGAAACATGTTCTATTGACACAGGAAACAACGTTAAAATGGCGATAAAACTGTGCACCATCTGATGCTCCTGATGCATGTGGGGTATTCATCTTTATCACACATGACATAGATTTGGCTCAATGTCCTCCCTTTTATTAAAATGTAACATTGATGTTGAAATAGAGCTCGCATGTCCACATACAATTACTTAACAATCAATGTATGGCCAGCTCGCTCTTATATGCATTTTTAATTGATCACAGGCAATCAACACTACTAATGGATATTTTACTCGCTTCATTGGTCAAATGGTCTAACGCGTCACTCTCGTGATAGCCTGATCTGCTGAAGATGGGGAGATAAGGGTTCGAATACCAGTCGGGTTCACTAACAAGGGTTTTCCCTAAATGGTTTCATCCTTATCAGTTAATTTCTGATAGATTACTTCTAAAATGCTTTCCTCCTCATCCCTAATAATAATTAGAAAATACAGCTATTTTTTAGCACAAATAAAGTGTACACACTGGATTTTTTTCACCCACATTAAAGAAACCAACGCTCTGAATGAGAATTCCAAAACCATCGTTACCTGCCCCATTTCTCCCCATGCGAAGACATATATTATGCAGTTCAATTTTCATGAGGGTATTTTATAAAAACAAAACAATAGTTTTATGATTTTTTTTTTTAGGTTCCTATTAATAAGATACAAAGTGACAGTCTCAGCTAACATGAGCTAACCTATATATATATTGGCTATGTAAAATGTAATTTTTCAATCCGTCAAATAAAGTTCTTCCTATTAAAACTAAATTGTCAATGTTTTACCCCAAAAAGGCTGAATACCAAAATATTTTGAAAGGGGGACTTGTGACACGGGTATTGGTCGACTTGGAGGAAAAACCCATCAGCGATTTGTTAGTGGCTACCACCACCTGGTCAATGCGAGCTCTTACATCCATTACTGTTTCCAATCTGTGGCTTGGGTCAGTTTTGTATTCAAGTCATATTTTCCACTGTCGGCTTAGTTGGCCTTTTTCAAATGCACATGTCTTATAATATAACTTAAGACTAGGACAGGCACAACAACCAGTCCCCAGCCGTTAATTTATTACTGTTAAAGGGTAAACCCACATTTCACCAATCATACATTTTTCGGTCATGCCAGGAATAGAACTCGGGACTATTATCTCAGTAGACAAACATATTAGGAACCGAGCTAAGGTGTCGGTTGTCGATATAAATAGTTTTTACAAATGTTTTATGATTAAATAATGGCTAGCCCAGCCTGAATGAAACTTTTACATTGTTTTTGAGAAAGATACGAAAAAGAAATAAATTAAAGAGACATAAATGGAAGAAAGAGAAGGTAAATTGGCATACTATATTGGAGAGCACAGAATGGAATGAGTGTTCTCGTATGAGAAGGAACCTTAAGAAAATAAAACGAGACAGTTAAAAGGGTACAAGCAAGTGTGCGAGAAAGAGAAAATGCCTGCATGACAATTTCAAGTTTCATCAGTAAAAATGTGACGACCAGTTTCATGGTCCTCTTCCTGCGTTCTCTTCACCTCTTTTTCTTTAATGGAAACGATTACGAAAGAGGAACATTTCACAACCACCCCTTTTTTAAATTGCAAGTTTCCCCATTTCCAAACTCTCTTTGGAAAGCTCGGAACATTTTCGTTTAGATATTTTGGAGATTGTCTTTCTTTGCAAGCAGACGTTGAAATGATGTCCTAGCATCTGCTGTCAATATACAAAACTTGATAGTTATAAATGAAAGTATTTCTAGAAAATAAAAATTTACCTTATAGATTGAAAAAACAAAACATTTAAAGGTTAACATTATTTATATTTTAGTATAAATAATAACATAAATCTTATCACAAAAATGTAAATATATAATAATAGTTCAAATAAGGTTCTATCAATTGGGTAGATACTCTAGTGTGTTAAGCGTAGTAATAATAGATATGTTAAAACAAAATATTTACTCTTGATTCAACGAACTGGTTCAAATAATATAATACATTAATGCTACCATATAAAGGGTTATTCAGATCTCCAGGTACAACTTTATACAGTATGTAGAGAGAGACTAGACAAGTACTTGCACGAGATGAACTCGGAGTCGGTGGTGCTATGAGATGACATAGTGGGCAATGTTTGCACCTGAGGGGTAGGCAACACATGCAGCTCGATTCGCAAACCAACACTCCTTCCCCTGACACAATCGATGGTGCCAACGTAACAGATAGGAATTTCTACCGTTGGCTGTTAACATGGTCAGGACCAGCAACCATCATAACCTTGAAATAATCAGCAATTCCTTATGGGTACCTGTTGTCGGGCAGTTAAATAATTTACACCAACCACACTTCACTTAAAATGACGTTCTGAAGATTCATGAGTTGCCTACTCCCTAGGCGCATACAGACATCTAGTAGCGCCGACATTTTGCGTCAACAACCCCAAGCTCATTGAGTGGAAACACTTGTCTCATTTACTCCTACGGGCGCCTTTATGGACATTGATAAGCCTTTCTTTATTTCCGTCTTGTTTTTTTTAACATACTACTGGACGTTATTAAAATTTGGAACGACCGTTTGTTCTATACAAGCCACCAAGTATCTCTCTCTCCCCCTTCCCCTTTTACTTTCTTGCTATCTTACAGGTAGATAAAGTATTGTGATTGTTAAAAAAAATTGGACTCAAGATTTTGATGAATTTTGACACTCAAATCCAAAAATGTTCTTTTTGATTTTACATCTGTCTGTCTGTCTCTACCTCGAACTAGTCTCTAAACTATTTTATCAATCGGGCTAAAACTTGGTATCTAGGGGTTTCATAGGGTTGCTCGGAGGCTTTTTGGAATTGGATATCTAACCCTAAATTTAAGGTTAGTTTACTGAAGGTCAAAAAAAGAACAAATCGATTTTCTAAAAATTTGCTCTAAGAATTTTGACTAAATCTGATTTCCAAGCATTGATAAATATTATAAATAAATTGGCTACGTTCATTTTTTCGTGAACATGACTTTAAGGGTCCCGGTCTTATGCGTAAATCCTAATTTCTTATCACATCTCCGAAACTATTTGATATATGAAATTACTTATCATTTCAAATATGTAGGTCTATTTATAATAAAAATATTTTATTTGAAACATATTTTTATAAAACCAATAATTTTCAAGCTAGACGCAAATATAGTTTTAACTTTTCGAAGATTAAAGGTTGTATTACGACCTTAAAAAAGCTAACCCGAGATGTTGATGGGTGTTGACGTTTCAAATCCCCCGGACTCTAAATGTGGTTTTTGCAATGCCATCGGTCTGTGCGTCTTTTTAACCCTAAAATTAAGAGTAATTTAATAAAGGGCGAAAAGAAAAAAAAAAATTTTTTTCACAAAATTGGCTTTAACGATTTTGATTAAAATTTGTATCTGGTCGTTTATTAAGATTATAAACCAAATGGCTATTTTCATTTTCCTATGAAAATTACTTTCAGGGTACTTTACAGATGCGGAAATTTCCGGATGCGGAATTTTCTCCGCAACTATTTAAGATACTAAATAACTTATCATTGAAAAATTGTAGTACTATTGAAAATAAAAATAAAAATTAATTGCAATATATTCTTATAAAACCAATAGTTTCGGTGATATTGGCAAATATATTAATACAATTTTGTGAGCTTTAGTTGTAAAGAGATACTACTTGAGTTTTAATGCAATAATTCTCTAATTCCATAGAGTATGAGTAAGTTTCTCAAGACGTTTGCTCTTTAATCTCTTAGGGAAAATGTTTGTACAGCAATGATCTATCTCTATCATTTTAGACTAAATATTCAATATTTACCTTTTTTATCGGTCTAATTTATAAATAAGGAATTTAATAAAAATCCGATAACCATAAGAATGTTGAAAATTTTAACCGGAATTTGAAATTTCAATACGAGGTATTGACCCTTGTGGACCCAATATCGATCTTTTATTTTTGGTCCAAATATATTAGAGAGGACTTTAATTCTTTAAAAAGAAAATCATAAAATTTAAATCCGGGAGTCAAAAAATGTTGAACTTTAATATAGCCCCATATTTGCTAGTGTTGGCTAGTGTATATTATTTCGTTTCATACATGTTATAAGTTTTGAGTAAAATCTAAATTTCTAAAAAATGGAGTGCTTAAGTCCGTGCGGAGTTTCGTACCATTTATGTTAATGAAAATATGTGTATTGGTTAGGCTACGTCCCCGAAAAGGTACGCTACTGGTAAAAGTTTGGGAAACACTGACCTATTGTATTAAAACCCTTATAATTTATGTTTTATAGTTTAAAAAAATCATGAAAATATGAAATTAATTGGTTCTAAACGGCTCTTAATGTAAAACGTAGATGCAAATTAAATAGTTATAAATAAAATGCAAGCCTTCCCCAAATAAATTAAAGCGTTTTTAAATGGTGTCACAAAATTAAATTTTATAGTTCCATTCTATTAAGATAGGTACTAATTAATAATAATAATACTTAGCACCACGTCTTACTACCCATTTGGTTTATACGCTTAAGTACTAATTTTTCTAATGGGTTAAGAATTGGGAAGGTTGAATATAGAAAAAGTGAAGCCGCATTTGTCTGGAGAGAGAGAGAGTAAAACCATTTAGGGAAAACCAACCCCAGTTCACCCGATTGAGATTCTAGCCTCAATCTTATCGTCCTAGGCAGTCTAACTCAACAAAAAACTAGCACGTTATCCAACTATGCCACCTAGGCGGATTATTATATAAAGAAATGCCTGAGTGGGAATACATTTTGCTTCGGGTGAGTGTCACCCTTAACTCTAACTACATATTGTCTGTTTTCTCGTTGTGGATGTTATTTATTCCTCCCCATCTCACTGATCTGCTCCGTAGTTCCAGTGAACCTCTCCGCTTGGAGCAACATCTGATGTTGTCAGCTCAAGAAAGAAGAATTATAACACACACGCAAATTCTATGAGAATCAATAACTTGAGCTCTAACGTTGTGAAACTAAGCAAGCCGAAGGGCGGAGTGCTAAATCACTTGTTCGAAAGGGAAGAAAGTAAAGGGTTTTCATCGGGGTAAAGACAGGGCGGTAGAAAATTGAGGGGGACGTGGGGTTGGAGGGAGCATATTAATTGGTTAGCTTTGAAATGGCTTCGGCAAAGGCTTTAAGATCGGCTTCTGCTTGTGGTTCGCCTCGATTGTAGAGGGAGGAAGTGCTGTGGAGGGGGAGTTGGAAGAAGGTATGTTTGGGTTCTAAAGGGAGGGTGTTAGATTGGGGCCATATGTCAGAAACTACGCTACCCCTAAGGTTTCTAACAATGCCTGTCTCTCCGTGTACAAGTATGTGCTAATATTTTAGTCAGTTTATATCAGCTCTATATGTATATATAGTGCTTGAATAGTCACCACTAGTTGAATGAGAGAAGCTAAATGTTAATTCATGATAGCTTTGTCAAGGTGACGCCTAATGTTCTGCTGTCAAAATGTTTACGAATAAACAATCTTAAGTACTGTACAATCATCCGGAATTAAAATTCCAACTTCCTCAATAAATAATTTTTAAATTGATATCATGTGCTTGGCTTTAATTTTTACTTTATTGCTATCTTACAGGTAGGGAAATTATTGTGATTGTCAAAAAAATTGAACTCGAGATTTTGATGAATGTCGACGTTTCATGACCTCCCGAATCCGAAAAAGTGGTTTGTGAATTTCCGTCTGTATGTTTGTCTGCCTCTCTGTTTCTCCAACTAGAGCCTACACTATTTTACCTATCAGTCTAAGACTTAGTATCTAGGATAGGGTAGACCCAAGGGATTTTTGGAATTGGATATCTAACCCTAATTAAGGGTAGTTTACTGAAGAACAAAAAAAGAAAAAGTCAATTTTATCTAAATCGGCTCTAAGGATTTTAATTAAATTTCATTTATAAATATTCTAAACAAAATGGCTACTCACAATATTTCGGCAAAATGACTTTAAGTTCTCCGGTCTGATGCGTAAATTATCATTTTTTATTATATCTCCTAAACAATTTGAGATATGAAATTATTTATCATTGCAAATGTGTAGGTCTATTTATAATACAGATATTTAATTTGAAGTATATTTCTATAAAACCAATATATTTCAAGCTATACGAAAATAAATATTATTTTTAACTTTTCGAACACAAAATGTAAAGTATTGCGACCGTAAAAAAAAAATCTAACCTGAAATGTTGATGGCTATCGACCGACATCTCATAGCCCCCAGAACCCTAAAAAGCTGGCTTTACAATGCCGCCTGTCTTTGTGTCTGTTTAAACTTAAAATTAAAAGTAGTTTAATAAAGGTCGAAAAGAAAAAAAAATCTATCTTCTCAAAATCGTTTATAACATTTTTGATTAAAATTCATATCTATGCGTTGATTAAGATTATAAATAAACTTGGCTTTTTCAATTTCCCATGGAAATAAATTGTAGGGTACTTTTACAGAAGCAGAAACTTCAATATCTCCGAACTATTTTAGATACTAGATAACTTTTCATTAAAAAATATTAATACTATTAAAAATTAAAAACTTGTATATGAAATATATTTTTATAAATCCAACAGTTTCTGAAATATTGTTAAATAAATTGATACAATTTTGTGAGCTTTAGTTGTAAACATATACTACTTAAGTTTTAACGCAATAATTCTCCAATGCCATAGAGTAATTAAATATAAGTCTCTCAAAAAGTTTATTATTTTTCCTTAAACCTCTCAGGAGAAAAGTTTGTACAACAATGATATATTTCCAATTTAGACTCAATAGTCAATATTTACATTTTTTTATTGGTCAAAATTTATAAATGAGGATTTAAATGGCAATGTAATGGCATGAATATTTGCAACATCTAATAAAATGTCGAAACTTTTAACCGGAAGTTGAAATTTTAATACAAAGTGTTGACTTGTGCACCCAATATTGAACTTTTCTTATAGGTCCAAACATACAAATGAGGATATTAATTCTTCAAAAATAAAATTATAAAATTCAAAACTGAGACTAAAAAAAAAGTTTTACATAAGTATAGTGCAATTTATGCTTGGGTTTGCTAGTGTATATTATTTCGTTTCACATATATTACGAGTTTTGGGTAAATATCTCCATTCTTAAACAATAGAGCGAGAAAGTCCGTGTGGAGTTCCGTACCATTTATTTTATTTTATTTTGTTTTGTTTTAAGATATTTCTTTCATTTTTATAAGGAAAATATTTTTTCGTGCATCTATATATTTTTTAGTTTTTGTCATTTAACTATAGATGGAGCGAGTTCCATATTTCTCAAATTCGAATCCTAATCTTAAAATTGCTTTCAAATATCAAAACCTAATTCGAATATTTAAAAAAAGTACAGTTTTGGTTAAAGGAAAAACATTTAAAATTCAATCTAAAAAAAGTTGTTCAAGACTTGGTGTTCTAACAATTGTTATTATGTTTGTTATGTCTATCAGGTCATAAACAAAAAAGGAAACACCTTTTTTAAAAATTAATTATACTAATACAGTTTTTGTACTTTTTAGTGATTTTGTTACTCTCTCAACCACACAATTATGTATAATTCCTTTTATCGATTAATTAAGCCAAGTCAAGATCTCCATGTTTTTTTTCCTATATACTATTTGCGCACCTCAAATCTCTCGAATACTATAGTAGTCGAGGTATTCGAAGGATCTAGATTTCGGCCATTCCATCTCTAATTTAGTGTAAGACTCAGAATACACAAAGCCATAATTTTACCGGCTGTTCTCTATGGGTGCGAAACGTGATCTCTTACCCTTACGTGACAGAAATAAGGTCCTTACGAATAAATTTGGTCCAAAAAATGATTAGTATAGTGGGGAGTGGAGGAGGTTACATAATTATGAGATGTATACAGTATACTCATCACTAGATATTGTTAAGATAATAAAATCTCGCAGGATAAGTTGGGCCGGCCATGCGACGTTAATGGGAGTATCAAGATCCGCGTTCAAGGTATTGAATGGCAAACCCAATGGGAAAAGACCACTAGGAAGACCTAAAAGCAGATGGGGAATATTATTTGGATAGACCTGAGAGAGATAGGATGTAATGAGATAGACTGGATATAATTAGCTCAAGATAGGGATAGCTGGCATACTTTTGTAAGTGAAGTAATGAACTTTCAAGTTCTTAATGCCATAGACAAAGTATCTCTAAATTTTAGCACATGAGTTATAAAATTAATCAATAATTATTGGTGTACAACAGGTGCAATTTCAGACTTTTCGCTCAAAGTCGATTCCCTGTTGTTTCGATACATTTATAAATTTTTCAAAAAAGGGGCTAGCAAAATTTTTGTCTATATCTCCGTCAGGTAGTCAGGTTGGATAGATAAAACGTCCTGAAAGACATACAATTTGGGATGTTTAGATCTATGAACATAGTAATGCTCAAGAATTTGGTGTTATTCTAACATAATTATTTGGTAAAGGTTTTAATCCTACCTTATGACCAGATTGAAGAGGAGGTCAATGAAGGTATTCTTTTAGTCATTTTAATCATAATATTAGATTTAAAAAAATTCTGATGATACTAAATTGTTTTGCGTCTATTTTGGGATCTTCCTTTATAAGGAAGGATGCCTTAACAAATACTTTGTACTGTGTACACTTTGTCTGTGGAACGACGCACTCTTGAGAAGGTTACATACACTATAGTTGGTCATGACTTACTGAAGTAGGAAGGTAGACAGACACCAACCCTGTTGAAAGTCGGGCTCTGGGACTTATTATAATTATTATGGAAAATTCCAATTGGATTGGGAACTGTTGGCAGCCAAGCATATTATTATTAGCACCGCGTATTACTACCCATTCGGGTTATACGCACTTACGCAAATGTGTAATGCTAGGATGATTGTGAGATGAAATGGAGGACCTACAGTTTAACGTGGAATCCGAACCACGTTGGAGGCCTGGCATTCCCCAAATTCGCAAGTTGTGATTAATACACGTCTTTTCAGAGGTGAAGGAAGGGTTTGGCAATCAGATGAATCTGTGCCGGGACCGAGGATTGAAACCCGGACCCCCAACACAGAAGTCTGACACCTTACCCCTAGACCACCATGTCACCAGCGAAGTATAAAAGAAAGGTCTGGATCAGCAGGTGCGAGATCTATCTTAGGTATGAAAGTTGGGCCATTTTGGAAGGAACCTGTAGGTAGGGTTTCCGAAATCATATTTTTTGCTCAACTTGTCAGTTGCTAAGTGAGCTATGTTACACAACGCTTTTTTAGGTTTTCTGATTTTGTAACAACATTAGTATTTCACCTGTTTTAACTTAATTTAAAGAAGAAAATATTTTTGCTTGCAAAAAAACTTACATAAATCAAAGTGTAAATGATTAAAATATTATGACAATGTTAAATTAATATAATTGTTATTGCTATAGTGTTGTTTGTCTATGTGAGATAAAAATGGACTTCAAATCGAAATGTGATGGCGTGAAGTTAATCCAGTTTTAAATGATATTAGTTACTATCGCTAATTTAATTTACAAATGTATGTAAATATCATGTAAGGCTACTCATTGCCTGTGTAATATGACCGGAAATATTAATTTCAAAACAATTAGTCAGATCCGTCTTCAAGCCACTGTTGAGTCAGCCATATTTGCACATAGAGGCAACAACCAAAGTTGGATAATATGTGTACCATTGGAATAGCTTAACTGTTGATAAACAATAAACCTGTTTGTACCAAACTATCAGAAATAGTTTGTATCCCAGGAAATTCCAGTCATAAAAGGCTGACACAATACATTTAAAATACCTTTTATGTATTTATAAACAATTTGTAAAGCTGTCCAATCTATATAAGACAATCTGAAAAAAGAGCATATTTTTATATTCTACTCATTTATGTATATGTGAATTTATGAACGCTTCAAATTTATTGTATTTTGGTAGTCTTTAATATGCAAGTTAATAATATGGAAACTCGTTTATAAGCCTTCAAAAATTAAATTCTAATAGTGTGTATTCACTTGGTAAGAACAATCCCATGAAAAAACCTATTGTTATTTCCTATGTATGTACTTGTGCGAATATAAATGATTATTTTTGCTCAAAGGACTACATAATCAGGGCGAACGTGATTCAACTTTCAGGCCAGAGAACTGTTTTATTTCTTCATATTGTTATAATATTTATATAATACTTTCTTCACATTCATGTTGATTCATTTTCACTAGTAATCAAAGTCTCCCTCAGAGTATATGTCATTAGTAAACGTAGTATTAATAACAAGCAATATACATACAAAATAAATTTTTCTATAAGGGCCTCTGTGAAAAATAGTTGTATTTCAGAGGAACTTTACACAATTTAATATATCAGCCCTATAAACCAATGTCTTATAATTACCCTTAAAATTGAATGTATAAATAGTCCAAACTTGACATTGGCCTTTATAAATCAAGATTAAATTATTTTCAAAGAGACAGTTTTATTTTGTGCATATATCATTTGATGAATAAGATAAATTTAAAAAAAATCACAGACAAACAACTAATAACTCATAAGAATTAAGGTGTCGACACTGGCCTTTTAAGCGCATGAAAATGTAGATATTTTAAAGTCTAATGAGCATATAAAACAAATATCCCCAAAATGTTGTTAGACTCTTTAGCACCAAGTCACAGTTTAATAAACGAGTATTACTATGTATTATAATGATTTATAGCTGGGAGCTCATACCTGGTGAGATCGCTTTGCAACAAAATTCTTAAAACATCATCACTTCTAAGAAAACAAACATATTGAATATGAACATGTAAATGTTAATTTTCATTAAAAGTGTGACCTGGCGGTCTAGGGGTAAGAGGTCAGATTCTTGTGCTGGCGGTCCGGGGTTCAATCCTCAGCTCCGGCACAGATTTATCTGATTGCCAAACCCTTCCTTCACCTTTGAAAAGACGTGTATTAATCACATCTTGTGAATGTGTGAGATGCCAGACCTTCACTGAGGTTCGGATTCTACGTTAAACTGTAGGTCCTCCATTTCATCTCACAATCACCCTAACATTACACATTGGCGTAAGTGCGTATAATCCTAACGGGTAGCAAGAAGCGGTGCTAATAATAATAATAATAATAATAATAATAATAATAATAATAATAACAATAATAATAGTAATAATAATAACAATAATAATAATAATAGTTATAATTTTCACTAAGACTACGACTGAGCAATACGAGGCTCAATGTTGTAAGATATACACATCTTTATTTATGTGCTAAACTTATGTATAGTGTAATGTATTGATTTGGATTAATCTAAATTATGTAAAAAGTCATGGATGAAGGTAATTTTTCTTTAGAGTAATATAGGTAGAATATCCTTTTAAGATTCATCCATGAAGAAACACGAGATTCTCAGAAATGAAGTGAAAAGGACTTGACCCTAAAATATATTTTTTATACCATCTTTCTTGTTAAAATATCTACTGCGTTGTTTCTTGAGAAAAGGAACAACTTCATAGTATTTGACATAAAACGCAATTTCTCTATAGCAAAAAGAAGCTAGCCTTCACAAAACCTGTCGCCAGGACTCTTTCTATTGGTTAGTTTTTACACTGTTGACCAGGGGAGAAAATGCAAGGGGTATGACATATATAAACTAGTTTGCATATGTTTAAGGCATTGTTATATGGATTGTGTGTGTGTGTGAAAAAGTGTAAGTGAGGCTGTGAGGATGATCTCGCTCACAGTCCAACACATTATAACAAATAAATCACATCAGTATCACAAGTATGCAGTAATATAAAATCTTTTAATTGAAATATGTACAAGCAATACAATTGACGCCCAAAAGTGAGGCGCGATAAACCGATATCACAACAATTGACGCCCAAAGCGCGGCGCTTTTATTCCATATCACTACAATAGATACATTTTCATCAACAAAAAAGTTAATGTTTCTGTACTTAGTCATACTTAATATGGAATTTTGAGAAATGTTCTCATAATTTATGTTAAGTACAAACCAACACACGTCGAGGACAACGTGGTGAAAGTGGTCTGTTTTTCTTTGTATAGTTTACCGATGACGCAGGTGAAAGGTTCTAATCCTGGCTTGGGGTACTGAGATTGTTTTTACAAAATAGTTTCCTTCTCTTCCTCCACGCAAATGCGTTATATTTAATGTGGGTTATATCTACACCTTATCTACTTCATTATTGTAAATATTTGGATGGATAGTAAGACAAAGAGCGCACACAAATTAAACATATGTGTTACATAACATATGTGGTTGGTGAGAGGGGGGGGGGAGGTGTGAGAGGGGGGGGGGAGGCGGAAGAATGGTTATGGCCAGCGTTACGTCGCGTTACGTTCGGTTATTTTGGAGTTTATGGCAGAAAAGAGGGAAGAAAATCTTATGAAAAGGTTCTCCTTTCAATTTAACCCATATTCGTATCACATTTTCTTCCCAGCATCCTTTCTCTTACCTAATAGCTAACTTCCTTGAAATGTTATTTAAATTTTATTTGTTTATTTAGTTTATCTTTTTCACCTATTTTTTTATAATCTACTTATATTTTTTATAAAATAGGACAAATACTTTGATTACGTATACAGTGTTATCTGGGTAAATTTTTCAATTAAATTGATTTTTTTTTGCACCGCGTCTTACTATCCGTTCGTTTATGGTTTTAGGATTAGGAAGTTTATTTATTTAGAGGAAGTGTACTCACATTTGCGTGGAGAGAGATTGTAAAAATCCTCGGTACACCAGACTTATGATACAACCATGATCTCCCCGTAAATGATAGCCTAGCCTACTGCGAGAATAACGTCTTATACTGTGCGAACATCGAATAAATAACCATTAATAAATTACATATGGCCACAGGAATCGATCTTTGGGACTTTAACTTAGCGTGTAAATGCTCTACAACTGAGCTATCCAACAATCGTATCATGTTTAGCGTCCGTGAATTTCCTTAAACTATGACTGAAGGTTTACCCTTAGCACAGGTAAGTTCCTGACTCCTGAGTTCGATAAATGGTGGCCACTTTTCAACAAAATTTAAATATACATTTGAATAATATTAGGATATTATTATTTTAGTTACTTGTAGAGAAAATTGCAACCCTTAACTTTTCCAAAAAACATGTTTCATTACATATTTTATGATTCAATTTGGTATATTATATATATATATATATATAACCTCTTTGCTAGAAAAATATAAGGTGATAAAGAGAGGTGGATAGAAGAGAGGAGATTAAAAAAAACATAGCGTAAAAATTTTTCCAACAAGAGTGGTTTAAAAAACACACCCGCTTTCTCTCCCCTATTCTATAAAACTATAAATGATAGAATAAAAATAAAAATAAATTTTTTATAAATGATAGAATAAAAATAAAAATAATTTTTTTTTTTGTAAGCTCTAAAGACACAGAATTAAAGTAACTTTGCCCTCATCCTAGTGACTTTTTTTTTGTTTGTTGAATAAAATAAACTTTCCCCCCTTTTAATGTTTTAATGCTCTTTCCCTGATCTGGGCATTGAAATGGGCAGTTTGGTGGGTTGATTTCTGTCATGTTCTCTTTTTAGGAGGCGACGTCCACTGTAAGCGACAAAACAAGCATCGGTGTAGATGAAAATAGAGTACTCTGATGCTTTCAGGGAAGTCCAGGATATGCTAGCTCAGATTAAAAAAACTTGTTGACATTTTACGAATATAGTACGATGATATTTATTCATAAGCTTTCATTTTCCCCATACATATGGATGATGTTTTTGTTCTTGAAGCTGTAACCAAATAAATGTTAAAATGGTGATGGAAACTATCACAAATTAACCAGAGTAAAAGACACTTCGAAAAATAATAAGCATATTTGCAGAGTCATGTGTTCTTCCTTGATATAAGAATATCTGAAGCTACCAACAAATATAATACTATTGCCAGAACATTGTTTTTTTACTCATAAACTAAACAACTAATAGATATTTTTAAATTAATTTTTATATTTGTTAAACTATAAATATATATATAAAACACTTATAAAAACTTCTATTAAACTAATTTTCAAAACAAATATATTACTTTTACTTCTTGTAACGATACGGTATAAATGCGCCGCTCTTTGGGCATCAATAATAATAATATGTGATCAATAACCCTACTTGGGGTGTCAATTGATTCACCACGGATTAATTCCCTGTTATTGTTGTGATGATTTTAGGTTGTCTTAAGCTCCGTGATCGAGCGCCTATCATCACTGTACGGAAAATATACCGTCTAATCAGCTGTCTATAGCCCCGTGTTCGAGCACTAATTAAATCGGTATTAATATTATTAAAGAAAGAGAAATGTTGTTGGCTGTTATTTCACACACGGTTTATTTATATTACACCAGTAAATTATTTGCACATATTTCAGTTAAATGTTTGTTATCACTGCACACTTGTGATATTGAAGTGACTTATATTATAATGTGTTGGACTGTGAGCAAGGTCCCGGAGATCGTCCTCCCCATCGTCGTCGTCAATTGCTATAGCTATTCTGTACTGTTGCTATTGCTATACTGTGTATAAACATACGCACTATGGTCTATATATGACATACCCCTTGCATTTTCTCCCTTGGTCAACAAAGTAAAAACTAACCAATAGACCGAGTCCTGGCGACACATTTTTTGAGAGCTAGCTTCTTATTGGTATAAAGAAATGTCGTTTTCTACCAAATACTATGAACTTTTTCCTTTAACAGGAAGCAACGCAGTAGATATTTTAACAAGAAAGAAGGTATAAAAAAAATATTTTAGGATGAAGTCCTTTTCACCTCATTCTAATAAACGCGTGTTTGTTCATGGATGAATCTTAAAAGGATACTCTACCTATATTACTTTAAAGAAAAATTACCTTCATCCATGACTTTTTACATAATTTAGATTAATTCAAATCAATACATTACATTTTGTTTGAAAGAAAAGAAAATAAACGGTATAATTTCCTTATGTATTCAATTTGTATTATTTTTGCTATATGCGTTTATACTAAAAACATCGCTGAGAACTAGGACCTGTACTGTTACCAAGTTACTTACAAGTTTCCGTTATATTTACTTGTTAAGCTATTAGTCACCCCGATAAAAATTGACATGTACAGAAATCAGTATTGAATTACATTAATAATAATAATACAAATTTTATTTGTGTGAACAAACAGGACAGTAAATATATGATTATGGGAAATACAATATATATAAAAGTCCTCACTGCATTTTACAATTAAGTTTTTAAATTTATAACTGTCTAAAATACAAACTTATAAATATGTAAAAGGTTCTGCATACTTAGAAAATATAGAGCCTCGTAAAGTTCTCCATTAAATCACTGACTATATTTAATAAACAAAGCTGTGCACTACTGTGCAAAGTTTCAGATGCCCTCGGATATAAATTATGTTTAACATAATTCGATTTAAATATTGAAAGAGTTTATACTATTTATAAACAAGTACCTATCATCCGATATAATAAAATTCAAACTAGAATTTAATAAACCCTAAAATCAGATATACGTGCCCACTTATTTACATTTGATTAAAAAAATAAACTTAAGTTAAATTAATGAGTGAAAGCCACATGAATATAAAATTAATGTGGAGCTCTCCAAATAATAGGCACTAATTATTTAATTAAAACTTATAGTTGCAGCAAAGTTAAAATTACTATTTAGATATTTACATTTTTCAAATATTTAAATTTTCACTTTCTTTTGTTCACCATATTAAATATATGTATTTATTTTTTAAATTAAAATATCCCTTAAATGAAAGATTTAATTATGTTTTCATTCAACTTTTCTTTTATAATAATTTATCGATGTTTAAGCTCATTTATTCTTTATGAATATAATCCTTTGCACGAGCTCTATTTTCTTCTACCTATTGACACTTTGCATGTTTTCATGGCTACCGATAGAAACGTCCCGAACAATAATTTCGGTTAAAAATCACAATGTACAATGCCCCTGGAGTTCTATTTTTGTACGTGTATGTTATTTTCGTATGAGGGGTTGGTAGGCGGGGTGAGGGATGTATGTGGCATTTTGTAATATATTCTCAGCGTGACTCCAGCCCGTAATTGAAACATGTTCTCGAAATTCTCGCGGTGGGGTGGAGGGGGGGGGAGAGTTAAGAGAACCATGGGAGGATAGTAGGGGAGGAAAGAGGAGGGGAAGTTTCACTGTAAATAAAAAGGTCGTGATTACCAAGGGAACGCTTATTACGAGTGTCCACTGCTTATTGCCTGTTGTCTATTGTGGACCACCCACTACAGTATCCGAGCTACCCTTATTCTAACTAAACTCCCTTACACCACCTACACTACCAATATTTCTTTCTCTCCCTCGTGATAGCATCCCTTCATTATAATTGAACTGAAATGGCTTGAAAAAGGGTTAAAAGCCCAAGTGGGGTCAGCTATTTTAAAACTATTTAAAATAATAATAGGTATTGCGCCCACATCGGTGGATGATTGAAATAGTCACTCTGGTGTTAGATTGGATTGCCGGTGACAGGGAGATTGGGTTAGAAATACTGGTATAGTGTACTTAAATGTGTTTGACATACATTTTCCCCCACTATCCATACAGGAAAATGTGAGTACCTTTGCTGTAAAGTTGACCTCTAGGTCTTGGGGCCAAGTGTTAGCCTCAGGACCCGATGTTCGAGGGTTAAAGCCTAGGTGGAGTTGACGGGTTTTTCTTGAGCGCTAACAATCCGAAGCAAAACTTCCTTCGGAAGAGAAGTAAAGCCGTCGGTTCCATGTCATCTGTGGCGTGTAAAATGAAGTTATGTGAAAATATATTTCCCGGCCAAATTGTTAGGCTCATTTCAATCTCGCTCATAGAAATTCTCGTATGTTGATATTATTAGTCGGCTCATAAAGTGCACGTTAACACCACAAATAAATACAATTTACTCTAAATTTATATTTTCATCCCCCCTGTTCTACTGGTGTAGTTAATGAATGCCTATGACCAAAACTGGCACTTAGACGCAGCGAAAAAAAAGTATTTCAAATTATATGGGTATTTTTCTTAATTTTTATTTAACTTAAAATACCACTAGATGTTTTGCCTGTTTTAGTCGAAAGCGCCCGTTAATTCATCACTATGAAAGGGTAAACCCAAACTTCACCAAAAATAAATTTTTCAACCCTGTCTGGAATCAAAGCCGGATATTTAACTTAGTAGACAGTCACTGTACCAACTGAGCTAAGGCGTCTATCCTTCCTAACCAGTTTATTTAATTAAAAATAACTTATTAATGGTTTATTGCTCCACGTCGTATTTTCCTTCCAAGCTATTTGAATTTAGTGTAATATCTGGGTGGGTGGTGAAGAGGAAAGAATTTATAGGAAGTGTACACGAATTTGAATGAAGGGAGATTGAGAAACCTTTTACATAAAAATCCACCCGTCTGGAATTCAAAACATTAACGCTCCTGACATATTATATTGGACTAGGTCAAGGATGGACAGCTATAGAACGCATGCCACTGGTTGGACACGATTTGGGCTACACACTGATATGAAAAACAAATAAAAAATACTTTTTTCAACGTCGTATAATTTTATATTGTCAATAATATTTTGACAGCCATGTCATTCGATGTTATATCACAATGAACTGTGTGAGTCACAGGTTAGAAATCGTCTCTGTTCGCTCCTAAGTAAGTACATTTTTTTTAAAGACAGCTAGCAAAATGCAACACGTTTCAAACTATCATGGAAACGACTATGTAAGTTTTATTTTATTTTAATAGATATAACATATTTAATGACTATTTTTTTTTCTGAAAATGTCACTTTCAATGTTTTTATTTAAAATTAGTGAAGTTAATATTAGCTTAAACACATGCAATTTGAGAGTTTACTACATTTTTCTTCTTTAAAATTTAAGCATGATTAAACTATCTACAATTTGAACTGAGTTATTAATTTCATTTCAAAATATTCAACCAGTTTTGATTTTTAAATACCCATCAAAAAACCTAAATAATAGGTTACACACTAGACTAATTGAAAATTCAGTTAGTCCTTAATTGGCACACTGGTTGTATTAGTCTCGCCAACCCTGCGAGCGCACACTAAAACTGATGAATGATGCGGATAAATATCACAAGTCTGTATCGGAGCTAAAAGAAATAACTAGTAACTCAGGAAAGAAAAATGCCCATCTTTAAAGTTAGGCACGGTCACAATAGCCTTTAAACCAGACATATCAAACTCTAGGCCTTAACTATGATTTTGTAGAGCCCGTGGACTTTTTGATGAACCATCATGAAATACGAACAAATGCCTCTCTTTATGAATGTTGAGAAAATACAACAGTTTGTAATGGGATATTATGGGATTTGGCATAATTTGGAAAATTCTGGCAACCTAGTCTGGTCTACGATATCTCTACTCATTCTTCTAAACTCTCCAAAAAGTTGAATTTGCGCAAAAACGATGTGCAATATTTGGCTGCACATATATTATATGCTAACAACAAAGTTAGCACTTGAAATGTAACCAAAAACCCGAGAAATATTGGCTTGGGGACACACACTAGTCAACAATTATAAAAGTGACTTTGGCAAAATTGTTAAAACCTGACATTAAAGCCAATGTTGCAACATTGAAACCTTTTATTTGCAACATTGGGGCTATTTTTTTTTGGTCAAATGGTATATGGTTAGTCTTATTGGTTTATAAGAGAATTTTTTTGTAGTAGCAAGTTACTATATTGTAGTTATTATCAATTAAAATAAATAAAATAAAGTTTTTTTTAATATGGCCCTCTCAGTATTTTTAAATCTCCAATGTGACTCTTATAATCAAACGAATTTGACAAGCCTGCTTTAAACTAAAATTTCAAAATGGTTTATTTTTTAGTTTTGGAGGAAATAAAGTGAAATCGAATTCGATCTTTGGTTACTAAAAAAATTTATCTAGCTCACTGTTGCAAACCTAACTTGCTTGTTTCATCGTTAGTTTTATATATTGTATGTTTAAATGTCGCTGATGGTATTATATCTCATCAAAGGCTACTCTATGTTGTGTTTTAGAACAGCCAGATCATAAAATAAAATTTAATTTTTATTCAAAAGATAAAGTCTTCAGAAATAAGCATTTGAATAACAAAAACTATAAAATTATGAACCCAGGACGTGTTTCACGATTTCTTTGTCTGTATCTTGTGTATTCCATGCTCATTAAATGAGAACGCAGTAACGTTTGATTATACAAGGTAGTCTAATTATGGAATCGTGTTTACGGTAACTCTGCCATTATCATAAAGCTCGTTTGGGAAGCGGTCTCACATCTACGAGGAACATGCCATGGATGATAGAGAGTAGGATATTGCCTTAGTCTAGCCTGTGAATAATTCCAGGTAGCACTGCCGTGGAAGAAAACAATATAGATCATTCAAAGATCTGATAAGTTGTCAAAATATTGGCGGCAAAGAATTTTTTTATGAGGTTATTAGGAAAGGATATGTATTTTGATTTGTCATAAAAAAATAGCAGCCTTTTCTAGAAAACTGAGATTAATGGCCGGAGGGTTCATTGTTCTGACCACTTGACATCCTCTCTCTGTGGATGTTGGCAATATATTTGCTAAAAAAAGGGGCGGCCGCTTGGTTTGTATGGCTTGATTGCGGGCTGACGCCATGCATTTTTAGTTTAAATGTGGATTTATGTAAATTAGTTGTCCATGCCTTTTACCAAAAGGTTTTTGTAAAGAACTATCAATCACTAATGTTTTTGGATAGTTTGATGAGATTTCTATAAGAAAAGCAACTTTATTTTTGCTTATTTCTTAGATATTAGTCTGGACAAATACACATTTTAAATAGTGAATCTAGCCTATAGTTTACAAATGCTTTGATGATAACATTACCACATTTAATTATTTTTTAATTAATCATATTATTTAATAATCTTAAAAGGTCTTACGAATTGAGTTTAAAAAATATGTTTGTGAAATGTATTCAATATTTTAATAATAATTATGCTATATATATTACTTAAATTAGCAAAACAATTTTTTAAATACATTATCACTTGTAAAATATTTAAATTTTTTCAACATATTAATGCTCACTTATACACGTTGTCAAAAGAATAAAGTAGCTATTGAATATACATTATTTTATTATTGACTTTAAATCAGAAGAATTTGAGAGTGAGTAAAAAAATACATTTCAAGCAAAGTTTATTAAAACATATCCTTACCTTTGACTTGGTGCTTCAGTGAGGTATCCATCAACATTAATTTACTATTTGGCCCCGTAGTGTGGTGGTCAGTAAACCTAGGATTCCCGGGTTCGATTCCCGGTTGGTACTTTGGGTGTTTGGGAATCATCCCAATCGTCACCAGGGATTGGTAAATTAGGCTTAAGTTATGTTTAAGACTCCCACTGGCTCACACCTCCATATTCACTATCATCACATCATCTCATTGCGAGTACGTGTAGACAACCTCCATAAGTGTAACTTGGGCAACGTTCTGTTCCACCAGAGCGGCTTATAGTCTTCATACAGGCGGCAGAACTAGATGTTATGTTCTTCCCGGTCAGTACTGTCATGCTAAAAAAAAATATCTATGTCCTCCTTTACTTACAATGATTCGATCACTCTTTATGAATGTTTAAATGTGTCTTCTTCTTAGGGATATTTACAACCACACTAACTATTAAAATGACTATATTTTTACTTGTAGCTTATTTGAGATGATTTGCATTGAGTGAAATTAATAATACAATATTGTTTTATGCACGTTTTAATATTTTTTTTCTAATTACTTTAACCCGCATCGGTGGGGGCGTGGACTAGGGCGTTAATCTCATCTGGTTTTGTTTTCAATTATAGTAAGGTTGGGTTAGAACCCTGACCAGATGGTTCAAGGGCGACTTTTCCTGAATTGTTTTCCACAAATGCGGGTGTGTTTCATATAATACTTTACTTTGTTCATACTACCTCTTTGTTGTTAATATGTGGATAGACAGTATTGGTAATAAGACATTGTGCACGGAGAAAATGAAACGAAATTGAAAAATGGCTTTTTTAAATGTTCCATAATCAAGTAACACTTTCAAATAGAGAAAATATCAATGTGACTAGTCCGAGGATGCTTAAACTAATGAGTCAATTAAATAGGCTTGTAACAAGGTTAGCTTGCAATATAATTTTTAGTACGGTACCTTTAAAAAAGTACTGGGTCGTTAAAGCCCACGCCCCTTTTTCATGGTCCAACTGTTGTCCATGAAGTGTCAATTCCTTCTCCCGTTTATTCATGGACACGCCACGGATCGAACAATGTTAAACACGATTACTTTAGGCTCGTTTGTAATCAGAAACAATTCGTGTTGTCTACACTTTGCTAGTTGGCGGCCTACTGTATGTGTTTTCTGCTGAAAACATTTCCAACATGTTTTTCATGAAATTAGACAGGCTTTAATAAGGGAGGAAGTGATAATCCTAGACATCAAATGTTCTGCGAACACGATAAACCTTGAACTTAGAATTAAGGTTTTGTGTAAGCTCTCCACACGCTTTGAAATCTAAATACATCATTTTCACGTCAGATAGAGTTATTATTTATAGCTTTGCAGAACGTTATTAGGTTTAATAACCATTATTGTTTAAGTCATTTTGGTGGATATTTAATAATAATAATAATAATTATTATTATTATTAGCACCGTCGTCTTACTACCCGTTCGGGTTATACGCACTTACGCTAATGTGTAATGGTAGGGTTATTGTGAGATGAAATGGAGGACCTAAGTTTAACGTGGATCCGGACCACGGTGGAGGCCTAGCATTCCCCACATTCACAAGATGTCTGTCTTGTCAGAGGTGAAGGAGGGGTTTGGTAATCAGATAAAATTTAATAATTATTAATAGTATTTAGTGAACTGAAAAGTAATTTTTAATTTTGATGCTATTTAGTTGGCAATGTTTGCTTACTAAAATTGTTAACATATAGCTTTACATAATATATTAACCGATAAATAAATATATGTTTTTAAAAACATGAATTAATACTTTACAAATAACACCTCTATGAGACTTACTATAGCTTATAACAAGATACCATAATTACGTTTAAAAAAGACAGAGGGACAAACGTAATATGGCTTCCATATTA
The DNA here is from genome assembly GCA_902141375.1 of Timema poppense. Taxonomy (NCBI): domain Eukaryota; kingdom Metazoa; phylum Arthropoda; class Insecta; order Phasmatodea; family Timematidae; genus Timema; species Timema poppense. The sequence continues at coordinate 108,553 of CABFOV010000830.1, read as the reverse complement.
TTATTATTATTATTATTATTATTATTATTATTAGCACTGCGTCTTACTACCCGTTCGGGTTATACGCACTTACGCTAATGTGTAGTGGTAGGGTGATTGTGAGATGAAATGAAGGACCTATAGTTTAACGTTGAATCCGAACCACGGTGGGGGCTTTGCATTTCTCACACTCACAAGATGTCTTGTCAGAGGTGCCTCCATATTGAAAGTAGGAACACAGTTTAACAGTTTATACCTCTACCACTTGAAGTATTCGTGCATTGTCAGCAGTATGTGATTCACATCGGCAGGCGATGTGTTAGTTAAGTCCATATAGTCTTGTTTTTCTGTGATGGAGACGTTGTGGTTCGAATACCAGCTTTATGTATAAAATATGTTTTTATAATTATTTCCTTTTCCACCTCCACGTAAACATAGATACATTTCCTATAAATTATATATTTTTCATCCTTTCCTTTAGTGTAGGTGGAATGTCGAGGAAGGATGGTGAGAGGTAGTTTTGAAAAAAAACAAACCAAAAAACAGTGTCGACTATATTTCTCTTTTCAATGTGAAAGGCCTACTGTCTTTGTCCTATTTGTTTTTTCGTTCTTTATTATGACTTTTGAACACACTTGTGGTCTAGTGCTCATAGATCATGGCCACGGATCCAGAAGTCACGGGTTTGATCCTTGGCTCTTTCAAAATAATTTCTGTGAAGCAGTAGGTCTGAAACTGGATCAAGCCCAGTCTATTGAGGACAAAGGAAGAGCTTCTTGGATAAATAAGTGTCAGCTCCGGTTTAGAATACTAAGAATAATGACCAGAGGGTGTGTTGTGCTGACCACATAACAGCCTATATCTGCAAATGTTGGCACTATCATCGCCAACAGTGGTGGGCGCTCAGGCAGTATAGCTCGCTTGTGGGCTCACACCATGGAGCTTTTTACTGTAACTTTATCTTTAAATAAAATTATATACGCCTTGATGCTCGAATGGATAAAGGCATCACTCTCGCAATAGACTGTACTGCTGATAACTGGGGCGATTGAGGTTCGATTCCCAGTGATTTTCCCTAAATTGTTTTCCAATCTTCCTTGACGAAATAATAGGTTATAGTCCTTAGAAAACTAGTGCAATTAGTACACATGTATATAGCTCGAAAGTGAAATTGAAAATGATGCCAAAATATATAAGTAAAACTATATTAACCTAAAATATAAAGAATTTTTTTCTCGAGAGTTTTGATATAAACACATCTGTTAAGAGTCAGATTTTAGATGGGAAAATGTCTGTATTTTTTTTATGTTTGAGAACTGTTTACAACCACTAGATTTTTATCATTTTCGAAAATAAAATCACTTTCCTAGAAACGGGCAGTTTGCATTAAGATATCAGACCTCACTTTTCATCCACAATACAGGAAATAGAATTTCACCCCTAAATAAAACCTTATCGGCAACAACGTCATCACAATTTATGTAGAATGAAATTTGTTGGGGCAGCTAGGGGTAAGAAGAATGTTTTAGTGTGTAATAAAATTAGTTAAGGATGGAGTAGGAAGGAGAGAGTAAGAAGAGCGATGAAAGAGAAAAAGCATATGGATACAAAATAAGTTTTAAAATGTTTTATGCAAAATATATTTGTATTATTCACTGTAGTGTTTCTGGTACCGTAAAACTGCCTATACTGGGTCAACTTTATTTTAATTAATATATTTTTCGTATTTAAAAGTAATTGAAAATGCCCTAAACCTTTCGAAAACCACGTTTAAGAATAATTGTCCAAAGCATTGCTTGAAAAATGTAATATTCTTAAAACTTGAGCCTGTGCTGCTTATTTTTTTTATTCATGCTTTTAACGTGATACTTGAATTTTAAATACTAGTACTTTTTATAATAAGCACGTTATAATTTCTTTAAATATTATTAAAAAGAAATAATATTGATCATTGCACTCATCAGTAGTTACATTACATAATATTAATTAAGCTAGATATACATTTATTGGGCCATTGGAGAAATCGATTGCTAGTCTAGCGTTAGGTTCTTTAAAAAACTATGATAACACTATTATTACTATATATTTATTTTTATTAAATAACATATCTACATACGTTAACATTTATTCATTCATTTTTAGCCACGTGTTTACGTATTTCAAAACAACACTGTGAACATAACCATAAAAATAATGTTATGAAATAGAGATAGACACTGAAACAATAGAACAATATATATATATATATATATATTAGATAAGATAACAATGAAATATATGAGTGGACAACTTGGTAAAGAGAACTAAAGAATACGTCTAACCACTTGGTCGTATCTCAAGAGATGACATGTGTAGATTGGACATTTAACTGTTCAGCGGTCAAGCCTTACTGACCATCTTTCTAGACCGCGTTTCAACTACGAACATGGTTTTTACTTGAAACTTTCTAATTTTCTTCTAAATGTGCTAAAAAAAATTATTTCATCCACCTGATATTGATTTATTTCATGAAAATATTGAAAATATAATCTCATAAACGTGAGCCAATTTTCTTTAAAATATAATAATTCGTTTGCAATCATTTAATGATGTGCTGTAAAAAGACATAATTTTTATTTATCTAGTGTCATATTTACGTAATCTTAAGTATAGTTACACTAAAAAACTATTTAATGTTAATTTTTAAATTTTTGTATATAAAACCGCATTCTCTTCAACACTGACATATTTAATTATTGACCGAGCATGGTGAGGTTCTTTTTAAATTGAGTATTTATTTGGCATTTCGTCTGTCTGTCAAGTTTTATGTTACAGGATAATTGTCAAATGCCTTTACCAATTTTAATCAAATTTGGCAGGAGCATGCTTTGATATTAGGTCAAAAATCATATGCATGTGGTTTATTGATCTGGTTAACATTGTTAAGATGACAGTCACTCAAAATCTGTCTATTTGTTCAAGGATAACTTCCATTTGCGTGATCAATAATAACAAAACTTGGCATAGATATTCTTTGAACCCATGACAAACGATGTTTTATATAGTTTTTCAATTTGGCTATTTATTTTAATAAGGGGGTTGATCAAAAGTTTTTAGTTTAGTAACTCATTTAATGTGGTTTAAATTTATAGTTCTAAGCAATCGATGGAGTACTAAGGATATATATTTATTTTTAATTTGGGCATTTATTGGAAGACCAGCAGAAAGTCTCAAATAAGTTTATTGAAAAAGTTATGGAGAAATATATCAAAACTCTACTTAGAGACAAAATAATATTTACCATATTTTATGAGTAATTCCATGATTACTTTTATAAAATCTAAAACAGTTTACCCAATTCTTTGGAGAGAGAATAGAATTAATAATAACTAGCGAAAAACTAAGTTTACATGTGAGTAATGTACTTACTTCAGAAACCATGCATTCACTTTTATTTTTATATGTCTGTCATACTTTTTTACTATCTCGCACTCCTTAGATAGAGAAAGTATTGTTATCATCATAAGAATATAGATCAAGAATTTTATGAATGGTAACGTTTTATGACCCCCTGAAACCATTAATGCCATATCTTTGTCTGTGTATCTGTATCTTGGCCAGGAGCCTAAACCGTTTCACTAATCTGGTTAGATGTGTTATCTAGTTTTCATAATGTTTCTCAGAGGCATTTTTTGGAATTATCTATATAAAACTTTAAATTTAACGGTAGTTTACTTAAGGGTTTTTATCAAAATTGGAATGAACGATTTTCACTAAACTTGGTATCTATATATAGTTGAAAATTACAAACAAATTGGTAATTCTTTATTTCCCATCTGTATGATATTGAGGGTACTCTACATAGGCGGACATTTTCATTTGGAGATATTCTCATTTGTAAATTACCCTCAAAGTTATTTTTCTTGAAAAATGAGATGCAGCATTTTGTTTGTAATATTAAACTGTATTAAACTACATATTTTAATCAAAATCGTTGGTGCTGATTTTGAGAAAATCTGTTTTTTCTCTTTACTCCCCTATGTAAGCTACCCTTAATTATAGAGCAATACATTTAATTCCAAAAATACCTCTAAGGAGCCTTTTTAAAACCCTAGATAATCAGTTTAGTATTTTGACCATCACGATACTTCATTTCTCTTAGGGTCCCGCAAGGATTTAAATGACATTAATTTGTGGAATTTGTTCATTTTTATTAACTTTCACGTAAAACGTCGCAGTTACGAGATCAAAGTAAATTACTAAAGATATATAGAAAATATATAGAAAGATAGTCTTATTCAAATAAATAAGTGGTCCCATGGTGTAGTGGTCAGTACACCGGGCTACGAGCCTAGGAGTCACGGGTTTGACCCCCGGTTGGTACCTTGGTTATTTTTCCTGACATGGGAGCCACCCCAACGATCACCATGGCTAGGGTCAATTAGGCTTAAATTAGGTTTAAGTGTTTCCACTGGTTCTCCACCCTCACACTCCTTATCACCATCACCTCATCGGGACATTGAAAGCCCCTCCACTAAAATTATTTTCGATTAGTACATTCGGGCGCCCCATGGGCAACGGTACACTACACCTATTTTCATAGCTGAGCGAACTGCAGGTCTTATGGAGAAAAGATTTATCTTCGTTCTCTCTTTGTTACCGGTTGCCAAACCTTCAAGCTTTCGTTTGTTGGAAAGTGAGGGGTGGGGGAGGGTTTACTTTGAAATCCCTCGTTATAAACAATGCGGCATGAGGAGCTTGGAGGGGTTCAATTGACAAGCAAACACATTTCCTATCGGTGTACAGCTTTTTCTAGAAACATTAACTATTTCCGCAATAGTATTTTTTTCAAGATTGAAATATATTGATGTTTCTCTATTCCTCACGTAATTATGCTTAAAACTATTTGATGTATAAGGCTTTTTTTCCTCATAATTAATATACAAACATTATGTATTACCGCTTGAGTTACTGATCAAGTTCCGTCTTTAAGAATTTAGGTGTAGACTCTTAACACCATTGCCCTTTCTTTACTACTTAATGTTTTCCTCTTGGAATGTAATTGCTTGTAACAAGCCGTAGACTCCATAATTTTTGATATATTTTAACTGTTAACAATACACTATTATTAGAATAAATATATTAATATACACAAAAAATTATAATTCCACAACCTTATGGCAAAAAAAACAAAAACAACCAGCACATACACCAAATCTTAACGTGATCAATAAAAAAAAATAGTGAATGTTTTTGAGCTAGTTATTAGGAACACGAGACTCACACTACTGTAACTTTACGACTGTGCTGGAGGAAGAAGCCCCAATTACTGGCAACAATAACAGCCCAGCATTGCCAAATTTGATATACATTCGAAGGAAGAATGATCACGAAAAACATAAGAATGACAACGCTGTTGCTCAATAGTAAGCATGCAGTTCCCTCGGCAATGAAATCAGGTGTAATACTGGCTAATCTTTCCACTACTGAGCTACGATTGATGTAGTCCAGAAGCACAATATTATTATTATTACTTAGACAAATATAAATATTTTAATATGATCACAACAGAATTATCAATTATAATTGAGGATTATTTTAGTGGTGTTGATGCTTTATACCCGTCATTCCCATAAGAAATATCACAGTGCGAGAATATTTCCATTTAAGAAAATGGTTTCCTAAACTAGGATGGTTTATAAGTAATATTGCCAAAAGCGTTAAATGTATTTTCCTCCATCTCCAACTGTATTTAGTTTGATTTTAAGCTTGCTATTTTAAGTGGGAGAAGGAAATTCATTAATTGTTAAGGAATCAAGTCTCAAGTGCTGACGAACCCTATAATCAAATCACACAACCTTACTGCATTAAAAACTAGTTTTTGTCATTTTGATTTTTTAAATTTATTTATCAGAATTGGAATAACTTACTCTCTAGTCATGATGGGAAGGATGATGTAGGTTAGTATTTATTTAGCAACAAACAAAAAAAAAATCCCTTTCTTTACTACTTAATGTTTTCCTCTTGGAATGTAATTGCTTGTAACAAGCCGTAGACTCCATAATTTTTGATATATTTTAACTGTTAACAATACACTATTATTAGAATAAATATATTAATATACACAAAAAATTATAATTCCACAACCTTATGGCAAAAAAAACAAAAACAACCAGCACATACACCAAATCTTAACGTGATCAATAAAAAAAAATAGTGAATGTTTTTGAGCTAGTTATTAGGAACACGAGACTCACACTACTGTAACTTTACGACTGTGCTGGAGGAAGAAGCCCCAATTACTGGCAACAATAACAGCCCAGCATTGCCAAATTTGATATACATTCGAAGGAAGAATGATCACGAAAAACATAAGAATGACAACGCTGTTGCTCAATAGTAAGCATGCAGTTCCCTCGGCAATGAAATCAGGTGTAATACTGGCTAATCTTTCCACTACTGAGCTACGATTGATGTAGTCCAGAAGCACAATATTATTATTATTACTTAGACAAATATAAATATTTTAATATGATCACAACAGAATTATCAATTATAATTGAGGATTATTTTAGTGGTGTTGATGCTTTATACCCGTCATTCCCATAAGAAATATCACAGTGCGAGAATATTTCCATTTAAGAAAATGGTTTCCTAAACTAGGATGGTTTATAAGTAATATTGCCAAAAGCGTTAAATGTATTTTCCTCCATCTCCAACTGTATTTAGTTTGATTTTAAGCTTGCTATTTTAAGTGGGAGAAGGAAATTCATTAATTGTTAAGGAATCAAGTCTCAAGTGCTGACGAACCCTATAATCAAATCACACAACCTTACTGCATTAAAAACTAGTTTTTGTCATTTTGATTTTTTAAATTTATTTATCAGAATTGGAATAACTTACTCTCTAGTCATGATGGGAAGGATGATGTAGGTTAGTATTTATTTAGCAACAAACAAAAAAAAAAATTCAACCCTAAATCTTGTATTTTCTATTAAGTTTTTATAGTATTGGGTACGACAGATTGTGAATCTCTGCCAAGGATTGAGGGGTCCTTTTTCTAAATGAAATACCGCTCTCCCGCTATACAAATTTCATTACATTTATTCTGAATTGTACCTTCCTCATACCAAGTATTAAAGCGATGTTCTACCATTCTCCCTCTAAGCAAATTCAGGCTTATCTACTATAAATTATACCTTCCTAGCACTTACATTGTTAGTATAACTAAATGGTTTACTAATGACTATTGGTGACCTGGTGGTCTAGGGGTGAAGTGTTGGACTTCTGTGTCAAGGATCCGGGATTCAATCCTCGGTCCCGGTACAGATTTATCTGATTGCCAAACTCTTCCATCACCTCTGACGAGACGTGTATTAATGACAACTTGTGAATCTAAAGGAATGTCAGACCTCCGCCGTGGTTCGGATCCAACGTTAAAATGTAGGACCTCCATTTCCCTACCGTTGCACATTAGCGTAGGTGCGTATAGCCAGAACGGGTAGTAGGACGCAGTGCTAATAATAATGTTAATGACTATTAATAAGATGAGAAGCCAAAAGTAAAACTCCAGTTAGGAATGAGGTTGGAAAAAAAATTCTTCTTTTTTGGAACGTGTGATATAAAAGCATTTTCTCCTTGTATTCTCGAAAGTAATGAATCCATCTCCAAGGCCGTCTCTCTGTCATGAGTCCCACTTCATCCCCCCTCCCATTGTCTACTCGTCAACGAGCATGTGAAGGTCCCCAAGAAGCGGTGGTCCATATGCAACATCTCTTTCTCCAACAAAAGATCGTAAGGTCGCCACTAGGAGGACGACAACAAGTACATTTCTCTGTCACGGACGGGATGTTACTTTGATTTATGAACAGGTTCACATCGTGTTCATCTCGCTGGCACATCGTGTTTACTCGTTACATATAGAGTGTGTTCGATAAATCTGCTCGATCAAAACCTTAGCCTGAAGACTCGTCTGCATTGTAAGTGTGGTTTGTTGTGTGACGTGATCTCATTTCGTAATCGTTGATATTGTAGGGTAATATCTTTATTTCATTTACTGAGTGTTTAAGTGAATCAGTCTATTTATTAAACTACTTATATCACATTCACATTCATGTGTAGGCCTATATGTATGGAAATATATACACTGAATTAAGACAGTTAATTTGTTAGTTTAGATATATTTTGACAATCAGGACGTATCATATTAAAAAGAGGTCCTATACGGGTGTTTATATTCAATACAGGATAATATTCAAGCTACTTTTTTTTTGTTTCTTTTATTTTTATAGTTTTTCATATTCTCTGCAGTTGTATATTTGAAACGTTTCTAGACACAATTTTCTATCAATTACTTATTTTAAATAAATTAGTTTGAATCACTACAAGTCACCAACTTCACAATAATACCTAATAATAAGAAAATATCAATTTCTCTAACTCTCTCTCTTTCTCTCTCTCACTCTCTCTCTCTCTCTCTCTCTCTCACACACACACACACACACAAACAAACACATATATATGGATGTGTAGTTTAGTGTAACTAAACATACTCGGTTTTAATCTGTTTTAAAATATTCTTTTATACATATATTACTATGAAGATCCTTATACTTTACACATTTAGATAATTAAACATGCTTTCAATATAAGGTAAGTTCTAAAGACAATTTTGTATGTTTATAAAAGGAATATAGTTAAAAAAAATGTACTATATAATTGTCTATTTATTGAGTAAAATTATAAATAATTTTTTTAATTAATTATTTAAAGGCATTTTAAATTAATCTATTTGAATATGATGTAGGCCAATACACAACTAAATTCACAACAAAAATATATTAAATTGCATGTTAACTGAAAGTTAAAATAGTTTAAACCAATTATTGTTTAAATTTAAATGGGACTGAGCATGTATTTATGATAGGAAATATTTTTAGTGTTGTATGTACAGAGTAAAAACACATTTCCCATAAAACCTTATTTTATATCAACCTTTTCAATAGTGTGGGCTGTCAGATCAGATTTCAGACAGTTTTAATGACTGGAGAGCTGAAAGTATGAAAGTAAAAGCCAAGGGTAGTCTCTGTAAAAATATAAACCACGCCTTTCCTTCATCAACTCTCACGTGGGTGAGCTCAGCATCCTACCAAATATCATGTGGAGAGCGACCGATATATAATATGTAAATAATGAGCAGGGCAGGAGGAATGGAACTTATGTAGATTATTATTAGGTGTTCTGTCTTATGACAGGTCCGTACCTTTTGTCAGTGAACTCAGATCTCCAGTGTGCCCTGTCCTCTGCCTCCTCCTTCAGCTCCCAGAATTTTCTTTTTTCCTTAATGTCATCTAGTATTTGAATCCTACTTCTTCCTAAATTCCTCTTTCGCACAACCTTTCCTTCTATGACATCATTCAGAAGACAGTTACTCCTAATGATGTGTCTGATCCAGTTTGGTTTGAGCCAAAGAATCACGTCAAAAATGGATCTCTTCCCACCCACTCTTCTTAGGACTTGTTCATCTGTCCACCTGGTCATCTCAAGTCTTTTCCAGCGTTATCCAGGATTAAAAACATATATATATATATATATATATTAAAAAACCACTTACTTATAGCTGTTTAGGTGTGAACCTCTAGCTACCAGGTGGAGTCAGGCACAATATCCGTGCATCCTTATCCCTCACCAGTCACGAAGCTATTAACTGTTTCATCTATATGTAAAGGACGAAGAAGCTTAGTAATAGTTACTTCCTACCAGCCTTTGTTGGTCGAATAGTCTAAGGCAGGGGTCGGTAACGCAGCTCCTGCGGGTGCCATGGCGCCCTTTTGACGGATTTTAAGCACCCACCTTATATTTTGTAATTTTATACAATTTTTATTAAATAGTTTTGTTTGATAAATAACAGAATGGTGGTCGAGTATTATTTGAAATTAAACTTCTTTGTTATATATTCATCATTTGTCTTAAATTTATTATTCCATTAATATCATCATAAATAAGTTTTTGACAATAAACCCACTTCGTAACATGATTCAAAATTTGAGGCTCAAATATTTAAATTTGAAGAGTGATAATATTATAGTTTATGTTTTGTTTGTTACATTTAAAAGATGTATATTTTCAACTTGTCGCTTATAAATAGATAAAAAAAAGGTAGAAAATTCATATATAAGAATCGACATTTTTCTTTGCACCCCCAAAGTAAAACATATTTGGAAAATAGCTTTTCATGCTAAGGCGTCACTCTCCCAATAGACTGGGCTGCCATTGACGGGGAGATTTGGGCTCGAATCCCGTTCGGGTGTACTCAGGGGGTTTTGGTTTTCTAAATGATTCTCCACTATCACTCCATGCAAATTTGGGTAAACTTCCTCTAAAGTTTACTTTCCTCATCCCTAGCACATTATCGTAATTATTACATATTATTCGTGGTAAAACCTGGTGCTAAAAAAGGTAGTTTCTTTTATATTTGCAATCAGCAGTGAAATACACTTGTTTCTTTAGCACCGCGTCTTACTACCCATTCAGATTATACGTTATTGTACAATGATGGTGCTAGGGACTAAGAAGTTTTTATTTAGAGAAAGTGTACCACATTTGCGTGGAGAAAGATTGGAAAACCCTGTTTAGAGCCGAACCTCTATATCCCCGTCATCGTAGTCTAATCTACTGGGAGAGTAACGTCTTATATCATGTGACCATTGAACTGGGTAGATACGCGAGTGATAAAGCCATGAGTAAATTAGAGCTTATAGGAAATATACCCGTATTAACTTGGTGAGAGATTGGAAAACCAATTTCTACTTGGGTGATCGATAAATATAGTCGAAAATATCCATCGGTTACGTGTGATTCAAAGTTTACTATAAATATAGTTAAGTCGCTCATAGTCCATTTCTTTCTTATAAACTATATTATTATTATTATTATTAGCACCGCGTCTTACTAGCTCGTTCGGGTTATACGCACTTACGCTAATGTACAATGGTAGGGTGATTGTGAGATGAAATGGAGGACCTACAGTTTAACGTGGGATTCGAACCACGGTTGAGACCTGACATTACTAGCATTCACATATAATCTATAAATACATAAGTTTAAAAATAAATATTTTAGGGTGAGATGTATCGTAATACTATACGTAAAAGTCTGCAGTCGGACGGGATTGAGCATCTCCTGTCTGCAGTCGGACAGGATTGAGCATCCCCTCTGTGGTCAGAATCAAAGAATCAAACACGTTAACTGTGTCGCGTCCCCTCACAACCTCTATCCTTCATATTAACGGCGTATTGAGACGCTGTGGCGAAAATAAGGGAAGGGGAGAGTCTAAGAAATGTTGGCGAAGAAGGAGCAAATAAAAGCAAGTATGATAGAAATAATGAAACGGGGTGACGGAGATTGGATTTCCCGAGAGATTTCCTGCCGAGAGGCATCAGTTTTCCACACCTTCCTCTTCACGTGTCATACATAGGGCCAGAGAAGGTACGGGGAGAGCCAGTCTGTAGACCACGTGATCCAAACAGATGATGTCTTATTCCAGCTCTCTCGAGGATGCATGGCCCTTACTCAGCTTGCTGTACTTTCTGGCGTCATACTGAGGTGATTTTGTTTAGTGTATCACTTAATCTTACCACACTATTTCTTTTTATTCTGGACGATCACTTAATTTAGTAACACATTTCGGCCATTTATTATTATTATTATTATTAGCAGCAGCACCACGTCTTACTACCCATTCGGTTTATACGCACTTACGCTAATGTGTAATGATAGGGTGATTGTGAGATGAAATGGAGTACCTATAGTTTAACGTGGCATCCGAACCACGGTGGAGGCCTGGCATTCCACACATTCACAAGTTGTGATTAATACACGTCTTGTCAGAGGAGAAGGAAGGGTTTGGTAATCAGCTAGATCTGTGCCGGGACCGAGGATTGAGCCCTGAACCCCCAGCACAGAAGTCCGACACCTTACCCCTACACAGCCAAGTCACTCCTTCGGCCATTAAATCTAGTTAAATTAGCTATATTGGCATCATACTAAGTGGATTATATCTTGTTGGTTTAATAATTTGTCATCATAGTGTGGACATTATGTATAGTGGGTAACTTAATCTGACATCGTACCTAAGCCATTTATTTGGTAAATCACTTAATTTTACATACTGTGGCTATTATATATAATAGATCGCTTAGTTTGACATAATACTGTGGCTATTTTATCTAGATGATAACATAATTTGACATCGTACCTAAGTCTTTATTTGGTCAATCACTCAATTTGACATCATATTTCGGCCGTAATATAAAAGGTATCGCTTAGCTTGACTTCATACTGTGGCCATTATATATATTTAATTAATAAACCGACTACCTCTGTGATCTAGTCGTCTGAGTTTCAGGCTATGGATCCAGAATTCTCAGGTTCGATTCTCGACTCTTCCAGATTTTTCTGTAAAGCAACAGTTATGGAATGGGGTCGAACTTAGTCTCATGAGGACAAATGATGTGCTATTTGAATAAATCAGTATCGGCTCCGGTCTAGAAAACTGATATTCACAACCAGATAGTTCGTTGTATTGACCATATGACACCCTTTATCCGCAAATATTGGCACTATCTTCGCCAACATACGGTGTCCACTTGGTTGGTATAGCTTGCTTGCGGGCTTACACCATGGAGCTATTTTTTAATAATATAACTTTAAATCTTAATATATAACAAGATTTTCCATTGGAATTGGAATTTCTATTAGTTTTGTGAATCACTTTAAAATTATTTCTAAATCAAATTAAATGTAAAATATAAGCTTCTTTTCTAAAACTCGCCTTTAAGTAAGTTTTGTAAACAACTGATCAAGATTATCTGTTTGTAACTTACTGGCAAAGATCTTAACACGGCATTAAGTGTAATTTTAACCAATTATATTTAAACTACAGGGCCATAGGCGACGTGTTTCCAAACATAATTATTCGGAACTTTTATTAAACATGGCCTTGGATGGTGGGATCCCCCTTTATAAATATAAATTAACGATCGGTTGACTATGTGTAGTATATGTTATAGAATTAAGTTATTTTGTAAGTTGTGTGCTGATAAAACCAGTTGGCTCTAAAATTGTACTTTAAATACCATCAATTTTATATTTTATGTTGTGGGTGGTTTCTGAGATTTGACGAGAAAAACACACTAATTACGGAAGAAGCTATGGGTCATTTAATTGACTCATCACGAAGTTGTTCATCTTGCTTCTTCATTTATCTTTCAGCCTGTCAACTCTCTTCTTTATTTCTTTACTTTACTATCTATTTCTATCTCATTGTTGGGTATTGGGAAATTTTTCGGTTTAGTGGTGTACTGAAAATGAAACATTATTGAGCTTTTATCATGTGTGGTTGAACTGATTAAACAAAATTATAGTAGTATTTTTCATCTAGGAGAAAATCTATATCCTAAATGAACGCCTGTCATCCATACCAAATATAATTTCGATAAAACGTATATTAGACAAACAGGTATACTCCGTGTACCTTGAAATGTAGTAGTCTTTCTTTAATGAATTACAAAGTGCCTTTTTTTTTTTTCAAGCTACGCCATAGTGGAAACGTGAAAGGTTAGCTTGCTAAATTTTAAGATAAACAGATTGTACAATTTATTATTGTATGAACGGCAGAGTAGACGCTGACCCTTAGTCACCAGTGGGCTGTGATTCAATTATATCTCTAAGTAGCAGAAGACCTCACACGTCCATCACAGACATGCCTTAAAATATTAATTATGAATGAGTCTGAACTTAGAACAAATCCAGGAATACCTAAGTGATAGAGCCTTGGCGTGCTAATATGAGAGTCTTGGGTTCAAGTTCAAGTGTCATTTTTTAAATGTATTAAATATATCAACTATGATAACGTGAAGCATTAAAGATTTATTAGTATGATACTCTAGCTCATTTGGTTGCCTATCTGTCTACTGAACTACAGGTCCTGAGTTTAATTCCTGGTATGATATCAGAAAAAGTATCATTAGTGAAATAAGGGTTCCCCTTTCAGGAGGGAGTGTAAGAAACGAGAGAAAAGGGCAGAGTTTTTGCAGTTTTTATATTAAAACATTTGTTTGGTCAAAATAAATAATGTATCGCTCCAGTAAAAGCATAGAGATTAATTTTCTTCCCATGATGATGTCAACAGTTCTTGAATATCTGTCAAGCATTTCCTGAAATTAAACGACAACTTTTTCTTTTGTTTTGAAATATTTTTTTTCGTCTAATGCAGCTATGACATTCCTTTTTTTGATTTTCTGAAGACGGAAAAGTTGGTGTTTGGATAATGACTGGTTGCATGGAGGTTTGTTTTTATCAAATTATTTCCCCCTCTCCTATCATGTGAATGCTAGTGCACATCATATTAATTAATAATAATAATAATATTTAGCACCGCGTCTTACTACCCATTTGGGTTATACGCTTTAAGTACTAATTACTCTAATGGATTAGGAATTGGGGAGGTTTAATTAGAGGAAGTGAACCCACATTTGCGTGGAGGGAGACTGGAAAACCATTTAGGAAAAACCACCCCCAGTTCACTCGACCGAGATTCGAACCTCGATCTCTCCGTCTTCAGCGGTTGAGCTCAACACGACAAGCGCGTTAGCCAACTACGCCACCGAGGCGGGTCATCATATTAATTATATCTTCCTCATACAAAATACATAGGTGTAAACTTGAGAGCAGATGTAACTGGTAGTAAGACGTTAAGTGCTGTAAAAAATAATAATAAAGAAATCATTCAGGAATTGCGAAGCGAACCCATTATAGGTCTCTCATAATTAAATATCTTATTAGTATTAGTGACCAGTAGTTTTTCTTGCTGAACCGAGAATCAACGAAAATATCACAATTCTAAGAAAGGGGAATCTTTTAAAAACATACGTTCTAACATGTTTTTTTTACATCGAAACCGGGACAAGGGTAAAAAAAAAAGGACCAAGTAGAATTCAATTTGAGCGTAGTCGTCTAGTTGGGCAATCAGTAGAGAGTGAAGTTGTTGGGGAGCCAGATATTGGAATCGATAGGTGAGGAGGGGTGGGTTTGAAGGAGGGTTGGAAATGGAGCGGTTGTTCCGCGGTATTTAGGCGGTCCTTGGATCACTGTTGTGGCGTCACGTACAACCTTATTGTTTGTTCTTTGGGGCAAGGAAGGGAAAATCTGCGGGCAACAGAGGTCTATGTAACCAAACAAGCTACTGGACCGATTCTCTGCTAATAGTTCAATTTACACAGGACCTTATCTGACAGCTAGAAAAGTTACTAGATATTATTTAATAACGTAAATCCCGGTTATCGGCAGCTGTCTCTTTTTATATGTATTAGTAATATTTATATAACAACACTCTAAAGATAGTAAAGTATTATCAATGTTGATCACAAAAAAATAATATTGCATTTGCTAGAATAATATTTCTATGAAAATAGGACTTTAACTCCACTTATGCAACAGCTTTCAAGTAATTTAAATAAACATATGGTAGATATTACCGTAAATGTATGGCATTAGAAACACTAATTAGTTTAATATATTATTGAAAAGAATTAAAAATATATTGCAAATATGTACAACAAACAAAAGTTCTTACCTCCATGTCAGGTATATTTAGTAATAAATTACAATGTAATGTTAGCCTGATATAATTTTTTTCAGGCATTTTGATAGTTATAGTTTAATACGTTTGAAAAATGTAATCATTTTAGAATATTATTTTTTTATTTAGCACCGCGTCTTACTACCCGTTAGGGTTATATGCTTTAAGTGCTAATTACAATAATGGATTAGGAATTGGGAAGGTTTAATCAGAGGAAGTGAACCCGCATTTGCATGGAGGGAGAGTGGAAAACCATTTAGGAAAAACCACCCCAGTTCACCCGACCGAGATTCGAACCTTGATCTCCCCGTCCTCAGCAGTCGAGCTCAACACGACTAGCGCGTTAGCCAACTACGCCACGGAGGCGGGTTTTTAGAATATTGCAAAGCACAAATATGTTAGTTACTATAAACGAAATAAGCTGTTTATAATTAAATTTTATCTTTATATTATTAGCTACACTTTGACTAAAAGAGGAATATAAAAATTAATGAAACACAAAATTTTCTATCCTCAGTTTTCTTGCTATACATACAAAAAAAAAACTAATTTGATTTCCCTTCACTGTAAAGATCTTTTGTTAATGTTACATATAATTATATCAAAAAGGAACTTTAAATACATTTTATTTGGTAGGAATAATAGTATAAGACATTTAAAAAAGTTATTAAAGATACTCTAAAAACATGTAAATTCATGGAAGCTGCAGCTGTCAATTTTTTAATAAACTATCAATACCTTTAAATATTACTTTTAAGCTTGTAAAAAATTGTAAGTATCTATCTATATACAGTATTATATAATTTCATAATATGTGTGTGTGTCTTTCCAAATGTTCCAGAAGACCCTAAAATACCTAGAAGGCTGACACATTGCACATTTTAGCACTGTGTCTTACTACACATTCTGAATATACACTTTCTTGTACACTATTGTATTTTATATCACGGGACAGAATATAATGAGGCCGGATTGTCGATTTTTCTTATATAGTAAAAATATAATTATTTTAGCTCATTCTCACTTTACATACTCTTAGGTAATAATTAACAAAAATATACTTTTCTCAAACAAAGCCCAAAATTCCATGAGCTTATCAATAATTGAAGGTTAGATTTTGTTAGGTTGACTAATATTTTAATCAACTTGCTGTGGACGAGCTTTGAAGCTAGTTTTATATATCATCCATACCCTGTATCTCTAGTGTTTCCTTTACTTTTGTATCATTTGATGGTTGAATTTAATATATTTGCAAAATTTACCCTTATTAAGGTTGGAGTCCAGGGAACATAATATGTTAAGGGCAGTAATTTATCCAGTTTCTATGTAAACACATTTCTTTTAGTATAAAGAAATAAAATAATTACTCAGTAAAAACATAGTTAAATTTTCTTAAAATGATGATATCAACCGTTCTTTAATATATGTTAAGTGTGTCCTGGAATTTAATGACAACTTTTCTCTTCATTTAAAAAGTTTCTCATCTAATGCCTCTAGTGCTCATGACAGATATTCTACAACTGTTGATATCACCGTGTGAAGAAAATTAAAACCCGCCTCGGTGGCGTAGTTGGCTAACGCGCTAGTCGTGTTGAGCTACTCGACTGCTGAGGACGGGGAGATCGAGGCTCGAATCTCGGTCGGGTGAATCAGGGATGTTTTTTCCTAAATGGTTTTCCACTCTCCCTCCACGCAAATGCGGGTTCACTTCCTCTAATTCAACCTTCCCAATTCCTAATCCATTAGCGTAATTAGTACTTGAAGCGTATAAACCGAACGGGTTGTAAGACGCGGTTCTAAATAATAATAATAATAATAATAATAATAATAATAAAGAAAATTAAACTATATATTCGTATTAGGATAATTTTTTTTATGATGACCAAAAATAAAGTTTTTTCTATAAAAACTGAAAAACGTTTGACTTTTCTTGTGTCCCATACACTCCTCCCTTAAAGACTCAGCTTGGATATATGCCACTGTCATCCTGGGAATTTAAATGACTTATGAGATCTGAATGACAAGTATATAAGGTGGCTTCGTCCCTTACTTTTCTTATTCCATCCACCCTGACGTTCTGCCTTTTCATATTGAGATTTGTATTGGTATATACACCACCACCACTACTGCTGGTATAAAACGCTATTCATCAGCATGACAATCGGACCAATCAAGAAGTGATGGCTGAGTTGTCCTTTATACGTCAGTGGAAGGGAACAGATTCCGGGAGACTTGAAATGGAGCCTCCTCCTCAACTTTCAGAGGATCCAGCAAATATAGATTTACTTCTGAACAATAAGTGCTTTAACAAGTATATGACAGGGGTGTTAAAACCCGAGTCAAAACCATGGCTTGGCCCCTTGGGCTGTGTGTGTTTCTACTACCGCTATTCTATAATAGGTTTAATATTTGCACATTGGCCTGCCACCCCCCTAGAAAACCTAGGAACTATTTCTAAAAAAAAAAAAAA